>CM038413.1:35607665-35676710 GCA_021498475.1 Saguinus midas | reverse complement strand
CTTAGACTCAATGAGACAGAAAATTAATAAGGATATCAAGGACTCGAACTCAGATCCAGAACAAGTAAACTTAATAAATATTTATAGAGCTCTCCACTTTAAACACACAAAATATACATTCTTGTCAATACCACATCACACCTACTCATAGGTTTAAATGAAATATTGATTGGCCATTATTAATACCCATTTCTTTTAGAATAAAGCAACATTTCCATTCTCTCTCCCTCTGTTTTTTCCTCTTTCTTCCTCTTCTTCACTCCTTTTCTTTTTTCTTTCCTTCTCTCAAAAAGAAAAAGAAATCAACTTGTAGACCTCTAGATCCAGGTCGGCAATGTCTCTCTCATTGCCTAATTTCCTTCCTTCTTTCTCTCTCTCTCTCCTCCCTCCCTTCCTTCCTCCTCCCTCCTCCCTCCTTCCTCCCTCCCTTCCTCCCTTCCTCCCTTCCTAATAAAAAAAAAACTAAAAATTAAAAAAATGTTTGAGATGAGCCTGGCCAACATAGTAAAACCCCATCTCTACTAGAAATATAAAAATTGGCTAGGTGTGGTGACATGCACTCATGATCCCAGCAACTCAGGAGGCTGAAGCAGCAAAATCACTTGAACCCAAGAGGCATAGGTCATACTGAGCCAAGATCACACCACTACCCTCTGTCTAGCCTGGGCAACAGAGTAGACTCCATCTCATAAACAAAACAAAGAAAAGAAAACAACAAAACAAGCAAACAAACAAATGTGCTTTCACTTTACCGGCTCATGCTGACTTGTTTCTTGAATGAGATTCAAGAACCCTCCCTTGGGGTCTGGATTGGGTTATTTTTCCTGTAACACAACTGCAGATTCTGAAGAGGGTCAGACTTGGGTCCTAAGATGAAGAGTCAGGGAATGTGATAAGGGCAGCCATCAAGTCCCAGGGATCTGGGCTCATGGGGGTCTGCTGGGTCAGGAGGTGCCTGCTGAAGACAGGGTCCTTCAGCCTTTCCAGCATAGTGAAACCCTGTCTCTACAAAAAATACCAAAATTAGCCAGCTGTGGTGGTGCAACCTAGTAGTCTCAGCTACTCAGAAGGCTGAGGCACAAAAATTACCTCAACCCAGGAAGCAGAGGTTGCAAAGAGCTGAGATCTTGCCACTGCACTCCAGCCTGGGCAACAGAGTGAAACTCAGTCTCAGAAATTAAAAGAATAAAGATAAATAGGGATTTAAAAATATGCTACAAGAAATTCTAATGTATTACTCTAACATAAAAATTATTTCTTTCGTAAGACAAAAGAAAAAAATTCAACATCTTTTCATTCTGCTCCAGTCTTGCCTGCCTTACATGTGCTCAGAGCATTTACATTAGCCTACAGTTGGGCAAAATCAACTAAGACAAAGCTTATGGTAGAAGAAAGTATTGAATGTCTCATGCGATTTATTGAATAAAGTGAAAACCAGAACTATTGTAGGGTCAAAAATTGAAGTTGAGTGATTGTCAGCTGGAGATTTTATACATATGTGAGGAAAACAAAATTAATTTGAAATTTTTAAAAATCAAATGACTTTGATTTCAAATTTGTTACATACCCTCTGAAGTCTTGTGGTATATCAAATAAATCTACTACTGATAACACCATTCTAGAAAATTAGCAATCCATCAATATTATATGCAAATTTACCTATTGATCATTTTTTAGGGACTATTAAGCAGTCATTCAATATAATTTTCATGGTTGTAATAAAATAATAAACATTATAAAACAGACTACACTATCTTAATTATTTCTATCTTTAGCGATTCATAAAATCAACTCCTTTTGTGTAGAAAAAAGTAGAATTTCCTTTTGAAATCTCTGAATTATGTAACCTTTACAATTGAGATATAGAATATTTCCACCCACCCACTCCCCACGTTTCTTCAAGCTTTTTTAATAGTCAAAGCCTGACTGTACCCCAGCCATGGAAACCACTGATCTCTTTTTGATTCTACAGTTCTTCTTTATCCATAATAATATAGAAATACAATTATAAAGTATATAACCTTTCTTTAAAAAGTTAATCTTGTATTTTGAGGTAATTGTAGCCTTTCCATTCAGTTGTGATAATGCAGAGGGATGCTCAGTACTCCAGCCAGTTTCCTCAAGGGTAACACCTTGCAGTGCTATAATAACAGATCAAAGCCAGGATATTGACGTTGATGTAGCAAGGAACAGAACATTTCCCTCTCAAAACTTCCTCATGTTGCTCTTTTACAGAAACACTCAAGGTCCGAAACCCTCCTTAACCCCTGGCAACTAATTATTTGGTCTCCACATGTATGATTTTTGTCCTACTGATCATTTTATAAAAGTTAAACATAATTCATTTTTATTTCTAAGCACTTTTATTTAAAAAATGGAAATTATGCAGCCCCTCCACACCTATAAGCACGTTAAATACCACTTTGACATGACAACTCAGCAGACTTCAGAGTTCTTAACACTATTCCATGAGGAATAAAAATACATTTTTAACCAAATTAACACACTTAAAAATGATTTAGTATATGTGAAAATAAAAGAATCATAAATCAGCAGGAAAGTTGTTAATGTAGAAGCATCAACAATCAGCTCAGCAGATGTTGTCTACATTTAATTTGTACCTTTGTAAAACAAGAACATACTAACTGGCAAGGCACAGTGGCTCACACCCATAATCTCAGCACTCTGGGAGGCAGGTGGATCACTTGAGGTCAGGAGTTTGAGACTGCCAACCTGGCCAAAATTAGCCAGGCATGGTGGCAGGTACCTGTAGTTCTAGCTCCTCTGGAGGCTGAGGCAGGAGAATCACTTGAACTTGGGAGGCAGAGATTGCAGTGAGCTGAGATCTCAGCTTGATACAACCTCCATCACCTAGGCAATTCTCCAGCCCCAGCCTCCCAAGTAGCTGAGACTATAAGCATGCACCACCATGCCTGACTAATTTTTACATTTTTTGTAGGGAAGGTGTTTTGCCATGTTGACCAGGATGGTTTTGAAGTCATGACCACAGATAATCTGCCTGCCTCAGCCTCCCATAGTGCTGGGATTACAGGTGTGATCTACCGCACCTGGCTAATTTCTGTATTCTGGAACAAAGATAGCAGAAGAAGAAACTGGTAGCATCCTCACTGTTCCACAGCTGCTACAGGTGTACCCCAGACAAGCAGGGCCTGAATGGACCTCAGCACTCGTACAGCAGAGAGGCTAGACCATTAGAAGAAAACTAAGTAACAGAAATACCTTATTATCAACAATCTGGGCATCCACAGAGACCCAATTGAAAATCAGCAACTACTAAGACGACAGGTGGATAAATCCATAAAGATGGAAGAAACCAGCGCAAAAAAGAAAAAACACTGAAACCAAAACACCTCACCTCCTAAAAGGACCAAAACTCTCACCAGCAAGGAACAAAGCTGGACGGAGAATGAATGTGACAAAATGATGGAATCAGACTTCAGAAAGTGGATAATGAGAAACTTCAGTGAGCTAAAAGAACATGTTCTAAATCAGTGCAAAAAAACTAAGAAGCTTGAAAAAAGATTTGAAAAAAGATTCGAGGAAATGATAACAAGAATGGACAACTTAGAGAGGAATATGAATGAATTGAAGGAGCTGAAAACACAAAACAAGAACTACGAAGCATGCACAAGTTTCAACAGCCAATTGACCAAGAAGAAGAAAGAATATCAGAAGTCGAAGATCAACTCAATGAAATAAAACGAGAAACCAAGATTAGAGAAAAAGAAAAGAAAAGGAATGAACAAAATCTCCAAGAAATGTGGGACTATGTGAAGAGACCGAATCTACCTTTGATAGGTGTACCAGAATGTGATGAAGAGAATGATTCCAAGCTGGAAAATACTCTTCAGGATATTATCCAGGAAAATTTCCCCAACCTAGCAAGACAGGTCAATACTCAACTCCAGGAAATACAGAGAACACTACAAAGATACTCTGCAAGAAGAGCAACCAAGGCACATAATCATCAGATTCACCAGGGTTGAAATGAAGAGAAAATACTAAGGCAGCCAGAGAGAAAGGTGGGTCACCCACAAAGGAAGCCCATCAGACTCACAGCAGATCTCTCAGCAGAGACCCTACAAGCCAGAAGAGAGTGGGGCCAATATTCAACATCCTTAAAGAAAAGAACTTTCAACCCAGAATTTCATATCCAGCCAAACTGAGATTAAAAAATGAAAGAAAAATAAAATGCTCCATGAACAAGCAAGTACACAGAGATTTTGTCACCACTAGGCCTGCTTTACAAGAGCTCCTGAAAGAGGCACTACACATGAAAGAAACAACCAGTACCAGCCATCCTAAAAGCATACCAAATGCTAAAGAACCATCAACAAAATGAAGACTCTACATGAACCAATGGGCAAAACAGCCAGCTAGCATCAAAATGGCAGTATCAAATTCACACATAACAATATTAACCCTAAATGTAAATGGGCTAAATGCACCAATCAAAAGACACAGACTGGCAAATTGGATAAAAAACCAAAACCCATCGGTGTGCTGTATCCAGAAAACCCAACTCACACGCAAGGATAAACAAAGGCTCAAAATAAAGGGATGGAGGAAGATTTACCAAGCAAATGGAGAGCAAAAAAAAGCAGGAGTTGCAATTCTCTTCTCTGACAAAATAGACTTTAAAGCAACAAAGATCAAAAGAGACAAAGAAGGTCATTACATAATGGTAAAAGCATCGATACAACAAGAAGAGCTAACAATTCTAAATATATATGGACCCAATGCAGGAGCACCCAGATATATATAAGGCAAGTTCTTAATGACTTAAAGAGACTTGACTCCCACACAATAATAGTGGGAGACTTTAACACTCCACTGTCAATATCAGACAGATCAACCAGACAGAAAATTAACAAGGATATCCAGGACTTTAACTCAGACCTGGAACAAGCAAACCTGATAGACATTTACAGAACCCTCCACCACAAATCCACAGAATATACATTCTTCTCAGCACCACATTACACCTACTCCAAAGTTGACCACATAATTGGAAGTAAAGAACTTCTCTGAAAATGCAAAACAACTGAAATCATAACAAACAGCCTCTCAGACCATAGTGCAATCAAGTTGGAACTCAGAATTCAGAAAATAACTCAGTACCACACAGCTTCATGGAAACGAAACAACTGGCTCTTGAATGTTGATTGGATAAACAATGAAATGAAGGCAGAAATAAAGAAGTTCTTTGAAACCAATGAGAACAAAGACACAACGTACAAGAATCTTTGGGACACATTTAAAGCAGTCTGTAGAGGAAAATATACAGCAATAAGTGCCCACATGAGAAGAGTCGAGAGATCCAAAATTAACACCCTATCATCAAAATTGAAAGAGCTAGAGGAGCAAGATTAAAAAAGCTCAAATCCTAGCGAAAGACAAGAAATAACTAAGATCAGAGCAGAACTGAAAAAGATAGAGACAAGAGAAATCCTTCAAAAAATCAATAATTCCAAGAGCTGGTTTTTCAAAAAGATCAACAAAATAGACAGACCACTAGCCAGAATGATAAAAAAGAAAAGAGAGAACAACCAAATAGATTCAATAAAAAACGATAATGGGGAAATCACCACAGATTCCACAGAAATTCAAACCATCATCACAGAATACTACAAACAACTCTATGCACATAAACTAGTAAACCAGGAAGAAATGGATAAATTCCTGGACGCCTGTGTTCTCCCAAGCCTAAACCAGGAGGAAGCTGAAACTATGAATAGATCAATAACAAGTTCTGAAGTTGAGGCAGCAATTAAGAGCCTACCACACAAAAAAAGCCCAGGTCCAGATGGGTTCACAGCCGAATTCTACCAGACACAAAAAGAGGATCTAGTACCATTCCTTCTGAAACTATTCCAAATAATTCAAAAAGAGTGAACCCTTCCCAAACCATTTTATGAGACCAACATCATCCTGATACCAAAACCCGGTAGAGACTCAACAAGAAAAGAAAACTTCAGGCCAATATTTATGATGAACATTGATGCAAAAATCTTCAATAAAATACTGGCAAACCGATTGCAACAGCACATTAAAAAGCATATCCCTCATGATCAAGTAGGCTTCATTACAGGGATGCAAGACTGGTTCAACATATGCAAATCTATGAACGTAATTCACCACATAAACAGAACCAAAGACAAAACCACATGATTATCTCACTTGACGCAGAGAAAGAATTTGACAAAATTCAACAGCCCTTTATGTTAAAAACCCTCCATAAACTCGATATTGATGGAATGTATCTCAAAGTAATAAAAGCTATTTACGACAAACCAACAGCCAATATCATAGTTAATGGGCAAAAACTGGAAGCATTCCCTTTGAAATCCGGCACTAGACAAGGATGCCCTCTTTCATCATTCTTATTTAATATAGTACTGGAAGTTCTAGCCAGAGAAATCCGGCAAGAAAGAGAAATAAAGGGTATTCAAATAGAAAAGATGGAAGCCAAATTGTCTCTATTTGCAGACGACATAATAGTTTATCTTGAAGACCCCATCGCCTCAGCCCAAAAACTCCTGAAACTGATAAGTAACTTCAGCAAAGTCTCAGGATATAAAATCAATGTGCAAAAATCGCAAACATTTTTATACAGCAATAACAGGCTTAAAAAGAGCCAAATCATGGACAAAATGCCATTCACAATTGCTACAAAAAGAATAAAATACCTAGGAATATAACTTACAAAGAACGTAAGGGACCTCTTCAAGGAAAACTACAAACCACTGCTCAACGAAATAATAGTGGGAGACTTTAACACTCCACTGTCAATATCAGACAGATCAACCAGACAGAAAATTAACAAGGATATCCAGGACTTGAACTCAGACCTGGAACAAGCAAACCTGATAGACATTTACAGAACTCTCCACCCCAAATCCACAGAATATACATTCTTCTCAGCACCACATCACACCTACTCCAAAATTGACCACATAATTGGAAGTAAAGCACTCCTCAGCAAATGCAAAACAACTGAAATCATAACAAACAGTCTCTCAGACCATAGTGCAATCAAGTTGGAACTCAGAATTCAGAAAATAACTCAGAACCACACAGCTTCATGGAAACTGAACAACTGGCTCTTGAATGTTGATTGGATAAACAATGAAATGAAGGCAGAAATAAAGAAGTTCTTTGAAACCAATGAGAACAAAGACACAACGTACCAGAATCTCTGGGACACATTTAAAGCAGTCTGTAGAGGAAAATATATAGCAATAAGTGCCCACATGAGAAGAGTGGAGAGATCCAAAATTGACACCCTATCATCAAAATTGAAAGAGCTAGAGGAGCAAGATCAAAAAGCTCAAAACCTAGCGAAAGACAAGAAATAACTAAGATCAGAGCAGAACTGAAGGAGATAGAGACAAGAAAACCTTCAAAAATCAATAAATCCAAGAGCTGGTTTTTCAAAAAGATCAACAAAATAGACAGACCACTAGCCAGACTGATAAAAAAGAAAAGAGAAAACAACCAAATAGATGCAATAAATAAAACGATAATGGGAAGTCACCACAGATTCCACAGAAATTCAAACCACCATCAGAGAATACTACAAACAGCTCTATGCACATAAACTAGTAAACCAGGAAGAAATGGATAAATTCCTGGACGCCTGTGTCCTCCCAAGCCTAAACCAGGAGGAAGCTGAAACTATGAATAGACCAATAACAAGGTCTGAAGTTGAGGCAGCAATTAAGAGCCTACCACACAAAAAGCCCAGGTCCAGATGGGTTCACAGCTGAATTCTACCAGACACACAAAGAGGATCTGGTACCATTCCTTCTGAAACTATTCCAAATAATTCAAAAAGAGGAACCCTTCCCAAATCATTTTATGAGACCAACATCATCCTGATACCAAAACCGGCAGAGACTCAACAAGAAAAGAAAACTTCAGGCCAATATCCATGATGAACATAGATGCAAAAATCTTCAATAAAATACTGGCAAACCGATTGCAACAGCACATTAAAAACTTATCCATCATGATCAAGTAGGATTCATCCTGGGATGCAAGGCTGGTTCAACATATGCAAGTCTATAAATGTAATTCACCACATAAACAGAAGCAAAACAAAACCACATGATTATCTCAATTGATGCAGAGAAGGCATTTGACAAAATTCAACAGCCCTTTATGCTAAAACCCTCAATAAACTTGGTATTGATGGAACATATCTCAAAGTAATAAAAGCTATTTATGACAAACCAACAGCCAATATCATACTTAATGGGCAAAACTGGAAGCATTCCCTTTGAAATCCGGCACTAGACAAGGATGCCCTCTCACCACTCCTATTCAACATAGTACTGGAAGTTCTAGCCAGAGCAATCAGGCAAGAAAAGAAATAAAGGGTATTCAAATAGGAAAGGTGGAAGCCAAATTGTCTCTATTTGCAGACGACATGATAGTATACCTAGAAGACCCCATCGCCTCAGCCCAAAACTCCTGAAACTGATAAGCAACTTCAGCAAAGTCTCAGGATATAAAATCAATGTGCAAAATCACAAGCATTCCTATACACCAATAACAGACTTAAAGAGAACCAAATCAAGAACGAACTGCCATTCACAATTGCTACAAAGAAAATAAAATACCTAGGAATATAACTTACAAAGAACGTAAGGGACCTCTTTAAGGAAAACTACAAACAACTGCTCAACGAAATAAGAGAGGACACAAACAGATGGAGAAACATTCCATGTTCGTGGTTAGGAAGAATCAATATTGTGAAAATGGCTATACTGCCCAAAGTAATTTACACAATCAATGCTATCCCCATCAAACTACCATTGAATTTCTTCACAGAACTGGAAAACCACCATGAATTTCATATGGAACCAAAAGAGAGCCCGCATAGCCAAGTCAATTCTAAGCAAAAGAACACAGCAGGAGGCATCACGCTACCAGACTTCAAACTATACTACAAGGCTACAGTAATCAAAACAGCATGGTACTGGTACCAAAACAGAGATATAGACCAATGGAACAGAACAGAAGCATCGGAGGCAACACAACATATCTACAACCATATAATCTTTGATAAACCAGACAAAACAAGCAATGGGGAAAGGATTCCTGTTTAATAAATGGTGTTGGGAAAACTGGCTAGCCATGTGCAGAAAGCAGAAACTGGACCCCTTCCTGACACCTTACACTAAAATTAACTCCAAATGGATTAAAGACTTAAACATAAGACCTGACACCGTAAAAATCCTAGAAGAAAATCTAGGCAAAACCATTCAGGACATAGGCGTAGGCAAGGATTTCGTGAAGAAAACACCAAAGGCATTGGCAACAAAAGCCAAAATAGATAAATGGGACCTAATCAAACTCCACAGCTTCTGCACGGCAAAAGAAACAGTCACTAGAGTGAATCGGCAACCATCAGAATGGGAAAAATCTTGCAGTTTACCCATCTGACAAAGGGCTGATATCCAGAATTTACAAAGAACTCAAACAGATTTACAGGAATAAACAAGCCCATTCAAAAATGGGCAAAGGATATGAACAGAAACTTTACAAAAGAAGACATACATGAGGCCAACAAACATATGAAAAATGCTCATCATCACTGGTCATTAGAGATGCAAATCAAAACCACATTGAGATACCATCTCACGCCAGTTAGAATGGCGATCATTAAAAATCTGGAGACAGCAGATGCTGGAGAGGATGTGGAGAAATAGGAACACTCTTACACTGTTGGTGGGAGTGTAAATTAGTTCAACCATTGTGGAAGACAGTGTGGCGATTCCTCAGGGACCTAGAAATAGAAATTCCATTTGACCCACAAAGAAATCTTTAGGCTTTGCTGGTTTCACTACTGAATTCTATCAACATGAAGTTAAAACAAATTCACACAAACTCTCTACACAACAGAAGAGGAGGAAATTTTTTCCAGTGTGTTTTATTGAAGCCATTGATATAATGTCAATATAAACACCTGATAGTCCAGATGTGGTGGCTCACGCCTGTAAACCCAGCACTTTTTGAGGTCATGGCTCACCTGAAGTCAGGAGTTTGAGACAGGCCTGACCAACATGGTGAAACCCTTCCTCTACTAACTACAAAAGAATTAGCTGGCACAATGGCATATGCCTGTAATCCAAGCTACTTGGAAGGCAATCCTAGTCTCTGATAAAATTGACTTTAAACCAACAAATATCAAAAAAGACCAAGAAGGGCATTACATAATGGTACAAGCATCAATGCATCAAGAAGAGTTAATGATACTAAATATATATGCACACAATACAGGAGCACCCAGGTACATAAAGCAAGTTCTTAGACAAAGACACTTAGACTCCCACACAATAATAGTGGAAAACTTTAACATTCCACTGTCAATATTAGACAGATCAATGACAGAAAATTAACAAGGACATCCAGGATGTGAACTCAGATCTAGACCAAGCAGACCTAATAAACATCTATAGAACTCTCCACCCCAAATCCACAGAATATACATTCTCAGCACCACATTGCACCTACTCTAAAATTAACCACATAATTGGAAGTCACTCCTCAGCAAGGACAAAAGAACAGAAATCAACATCTACCAGTCTCTCAGACCAAAGTGCAATCAAATTAGAACTCAGAAATCAGAAACTAATTCAGAACCACACAACTTCATGGAAATTGAACAACCTGCTCCTGAATGTTGACTAGATAAACAATAAAATGAAGGCAGAAATAGAGATGTTCTTTGAAATTAACCAGAATGAAGACACAATGTATGAGAATCTCTGGGACACATTTAAAGCAGTGTCCAGAGTGAAATTTATAGCAATAAATGCCCACCAGAGAAGTAAGGAAAGATATAAAATCAACACCCTATCATCAAAATTGAAAGAGCTAGAGAAGCAAGATCAAAAAACTCAAAAACTAGCAGAAGACAATAAACAACTAAGATCAGAGCAGAACTGAAGGAGATAGAGACAAAAAATTCTTCAAAACATTAATAAATCCAAGAGTTGGTTTTTGAAAAGATCAACAAAATAGACCACTAGCCAGATTAATAAAAAGAAAAAGAAGACTCAAATAGATGCAATAAAGAATGATAAAGGGCATATCACCACCCATGCCACAAAAATACAAACTACCATCAGAGATTACTATGAACAACTCTATGCACATAAACCAGTGAACCTGGACAAAATGGATAAATTCCTGGACACTTGCAACCTCCAAAGCCTAAACCAGGAAGAAGTAGAAACCTTGAACAGATGAATAATAAGGGCTGAAGTTGAGGCAGCAATTAATAGCCTACCACCCAAAATAAGTCCACGACCAGATGGGTTTACAACCAAATTCTACCAGACATATAAAGAAGAGCTGGTACCATTCCTTCTGAAACTATTCCAAACAATACAAATAGAGGGAATCCTTCCCAAATCATTTTGAGACCAACGTCATCCTGATACGAAAACCCAGCAGACTCAACAAAAAGAAAACCTCAGGCCAATATCCATGATGAACATCAATGCAAAAATCTTCAATAAAATACTGGCAAACCAATTGCAACAGCACATCAAAAAGCTCATCCATCACAATCAAATAGGCTTTATCCCAAGGATGCAAGGCTGGTTCAACATATGCAAGTCTATAAACATAATCCACAACATAAACAGAACCAGAGAGAGAGTCTGCCAACACAGAGGTGGGCCACTATTGCCAAGGCAGTTCTAACTACCCCCATATAAACAGGACTGCAAGGAAGTTCACACAGCAGCTGGGCAGAGCCCGCAGCACCTCAGCAAAGTCTCTGCAGGCAGGCAGTGACTAGGCTGCCTTTTGCTGGGCAGGGCAGCCCTGAAAAAAAAAGGCAGCAGCACAACGGAATCTCATAAATAAAGCCCTAACTACCTGGGACAGAGCACCTGGAAAAAAAGTGGTTTATGAGTTCTGCTGCAGCAGACCTAAACGTACCTGCCCAGCAGCTCTGAATGGACAAGGGAGCTCACAGCTCAGCACTTGAGCTCCATAAAGAACAGACTGTCTCCTCAAGCAGCTCCCTGACCCCATATATCCAAAGAGTCACCTCATAAAGGAGAGATCAGACTGACATTTGGTGGGTATCCTTCTGAAACAAAGATAGCAGAAGAAGAAACTGGTAGCAACCCTTACTGTTCTGCAGCTGCTGCAGGTGATCCCCAGGCAAGAGGGCCTGGAGTGGACCTCAGCAGTCCTACAGCAGAGGGGCCAGACTGTTAGAAGAAAAATAAGAAACAGAAATAACTTCATCATCAACTGGACGTCCACTCAGAGACTCAATCTGAAAATCAGCAACTACAAAGACGACAGGTAGATAAATCCACAAAGATGGGAAGAAACCAGCGCAACAAGGAGGAAAACACCCGAAACCAGAACACCTCTCCTCCTGCAAGAAATTACAACTTCTCACCAGCAAGGAAATGAGGCTGGATGGAGAATGAGTGTGATGAAATGACAGAATCAGACTTCAGAAGGTGGGTAATGAGAAACTTCTGTGAGTTAAAAGAACATGTTCTAACCCAACGCAAAGAAACTGAGAACCTTGAAAAAAGATTTGATGAAATGCTAATGAGAATGGACAACTTAGAAATATAAATGAATTGATGGAGCTGAAAAATACAACGTGAGAACTTCGTGAAGCATACACAAATTTCAACAGCCGAACTGACTAAGCAGAAGAAAAAATATCAGAGGTCGAGGATCAACTCAATGAAATAAAAAGAGAAGGCAAGATTAGAGAAAAAAGTGTAAAATGTTTCAAGAAATATAAAACTATGTGAAAAGATTTAATCTACATTTGATAGGTGTACCTGAATATGATGAAGAGAATGAATCCAAGCTGGAAAATACTCTTCAGAATATTATCTAGGAAATCTTTCCCAAAATGAAAAGGGAGGCCAATATTCAAGTCCAGGAAATACAGAGAACACCACAAAGATATTTCTCAAGAAGAGCAATTCCCAAGACACATAATCGTCAGATTCACCAGGGTGGAAATGAAGGAGAAAATACTAAGGGCAGTCAGAGAGAAAAGTAAATATCTGCTTTGTTTCAGACCTTAGTTATTTCAGATTTAATTAAAATGATTGTAGACATTTTCACTATTTAATATGCTGTTGGTTTTGGTGAGTGTTCTTTATCAAGTTTGGGAAATTCAATTTTAATCCTGTTTTATTTGTAAATATTATCAAATGTCATCTGGGCATCTATTGATACAACAGTGTAGTTTCTCTCTTTTATTTAATTAATGTATTACATAATTGATTACATAATTCACTACATTGTTTACATCATTAAGATGTTACACAGTGAATACATAATAAAAATGTTGCATTTGTATCATATAAAAAATGCTTCTAACACAAAGAAGTGAAAAATACTTAAGATAGTGGATACACCGTTTATCCTTGTATGATTATTACACATCATATTTCTATAACAAAATAACTCATGTGCCCCATAAATATATAGACCAACTATGTACCCATAAAAATTAAAAATTAAGGGTTGACCATGGTGGCTCACACCTGTAATCTCAGAACTTTGGGAGGCTGAGGCTAGAAGATCACTTAAGCTCAGAAAATTGAAACCAGCCTGGGCAATACAGTGAAACCCTGTCTTTATTGAAAATAAAAATTAAAAAATATCTTGGTGTGGTGGAGCACACTTGTAGTCCCAGCTTCTTCAGAGGCTGAAATGGGAGGATCACTTAAGCCCAGGCATTAGAGTTTGCGGTGAGCTATAATTGTGCCACTGCACTGCAGCATGAGTAACAGAGTAAAACCCTGTCTCAAAAAAGTTAAAAATTTAAAAATCAATAAACATATTTCACCATAATAACAGTATAAAGAAAATCCTATATGACTGACTCAATAACTGAAAAATATTATATTTGACAAATTGAATCGAGAGATTTGTAAATTGAGAATTCAAGAGAACTTCCTCAATCTGATAAAAACTATATTACAAAAAATTTAAATCTAACATTATACTTATTAGTAAACATCTGAGTTCTTTCCTCACAAGACTGAAAATAAAGCAGAGATGTCAGCTCTTGCCATTTTTGTACATGTACTGGAGGTTCTTCTTTTCTTGAGACAGAGTTTTGTTCTTGTTTCTTAGGCTGGAGTGCAATGGCATGATCTCAGCTCATGGCTACCTCCTCATTCCAAATTCAAGCGACTCTCCTGCCTCAGCCTTCCAAGTAACTGGGATTACAGGTGCTCGCCACCATAGTCTACTAGTTTGTACTTTAATAGAGACGGGCTTTCTCCATATTGGTCAGGAAGGTATGAAACACCCAACCTTAGGTTATTTGCCGACCACAGGCTCCCAAAGTGCTGGGATTACATATGTGAGCCACTATGCCCAGCCCACAACTTTTAAAAAACATATCTTAGTACTGATGTTTCAGGTCAACCAATTGTTCCAAAATAAAAGAAGAGACTGGAACCCACAGGAAAAGACAAGATAAGAGCATTAACTTTACTAGGCAAGAAAGATGCAGACATCTGTAAGAAGAGTTCCAAATTAATGAGCAAATTGCTAGAACATGCCTTGGCAGAAGA
Source organism: Saguinus midas (assembly GCA_021498475.1). Classification (NCBI taxonomy): domain Eukaryota; kingdom Metazoa; phylum Chordata; class Mammalia; order Primates; family Cebidae; genus Saguinus; species Saguinus midas. The sequence goes on along the minus strand of CM038413.1, from coordinate 35,662,098 downwards.
GTGAAAACTTCTGAAATCATCTGGGGCTGCTTTTTATGTTTGTTTGTTTCTTTGTTTTTTTGTTTGTTTATTTGGTTGGTTGGTTGGTTTTATTTGTCCTTATTTGGAAATTTGTAATTCTAACTACAGAATAGAAGGTATATGAATTATATTTTTAATGAATGAATGTTTTATTTATTGTGTGTATTTAGTTTTTATTTGTAATTTCAACTTTAGATTCAGGGAGTACATGTGCAGGTTTGTTATGTGGGAATACTGCATTATGCTGAGATTTGGGGCACGAATAATCCCATTACACAGGTACTGAGCATAGTACTCACTAGGTAGATTTTCTGCCTTCACTCCATCCCTCCCTCACCCTCTAGTAGTCCTCAGTGTCCATTGTTGCCATCTATGGCATTAATCTCATATTCATATGTCTATGAGTATCCAGTATGTACCCCCACTTATAAATGAGAACATGTGGTAATTGGTTTTCTTTTCTATATTTATTTACTTAGAATATTGTCCTCCAGCAGCATCCATGTTGTTTCAAAGAATATATTTTAATTTTTATGGCTGCATAGTATTGCATGGTGTACATGTACTACATTTTAAAATCTAATCTGCCATTGATGGACACCAAAGTTGATTCCATGTCTTAGATATTGTGAACAGCACTGAGATAAAAACAAACGCAGGCCAGGCATGGTGGCTAAAGCCTGTAATCCCAACACTTTGGGAGGCAGAGGTGGGCAGATCATTAAAAGTTAGGTATTTGAGACCAGCCTGGCAAACATGACAAAACTCTGTCTTTACTGAAAATACAAACATTACCTGGGTGTGGTGGTGCATGCCTGTAATCCCAACTACTCAGAAAGCTGAGGAACAAAAATTGTTTGAACCTGGGAAGTGGAGGTTGCAGTAAGATGAGATCTTGCCACTTAACTCCAGACTGGGCAAAAGTGTAAGATTCTGTCTCAAATTTAAAAAATGAAAGAAAATAGATTGGGTGTGGTGGCTCACACCTGTAATTCCAGCACTTTGGGAGGCTGAGGCAGGCAGATCACCTGAAGTCAGTAGTTTGAGACCAGCCTGGCCAACATGGTGAAACCCCATCTCTATTAAAAACACAAAATTAGCCAGACATGGTGGTGCATGCCTATAATCCCAGCTACTCAAGAGGCTGGGACAGAAGAATCACTTGAATCTGGGAGGGGAATGTTGCAGTGAGATGACATTATGCCATTGCACTCAACCATCTCAGAAAAATGAAAGAGAGAAAGAAGAAAGAAGAAAGAAAGAAAGAAGGAAGGAAGGAAGAGAGAGAGGAAAAAGAAGAAAGGAAAGAAGAAAATAAAGGAGAAAGAGAGGGAGGAAGGGAGGGAGGGAGGGAGGGAGGGAGGGTGGGAGAAAGAAAAGAAGGAAGCATGTATTTTTTGTAGAACAAAAAAAAATCTGTAGCTCTTTGAAGATTTTTCTCCTCAAACCCAACCAGACATTCAATGAGAAACTTACAGAAGTCTGAAAAAAAAAGAAAATTTCTCTCAAGGTACAGAAGTGGGTGATGCAACAGCAGGAATGCTGGCAAGAGGCCCCACTTAGACCTTTCTCCTTTACAGAATAAAAAAGCCTTCATCTGTGGTTGAAGAACCAAGAAGCACTCTCTTCGGGCTCTGGTAAAACCACATTGCTGCCAGAAGTAGGGAATATACAGAAAAACCTGAAACCCTAAAAGATGTGCAGAAATTCACAACAAATTCAGAACCATGTCAGAAGAAGAGAATGAGAAGGTCATATCCCTGGGGCTCGGAGGCAGAGTGCTTGCCTAAAAGTGGCAATCAAATAAAAATTTCTGACCTACCCTCATCAAAAGACTAACTGCTGTCAAGATGGATATTATTTGCAAGAGACATTCTCCTTCTTAGAGATAGAACAGAAGAAAGACTTAAGGTTGAGGGTAAAATTATCACCAGCAAGACATCCTCTGGCAAACCAACACCTACCCTCCACATAAGGTATTACCAGAGGCATTCAAAGCCCATAAAGTAGACTGAGCATGATGGCTCATGCCTGCAATCCCAGCACTTTGGGAGGTTGAGTTGGGTGAATCACCTGAGGTAAGGAGTTCAAGACCAACCTGACTAATATGCAGAAATGCCATTTTCACTAAAACACAAAATTAGCTGGGTGTGGTGGTACATGCCTGTAATCTCAGCTACTCGGGAGGCAGAGGCAGGAAAATTGCTTGGATCAAAAAATGCAGAGATTTAAGTTAGCTGAGATCACATGATTGCACTCTAGCCTGAGTAACAAGAGCGAAACACTGTCTCAGAAAAAAAGAAAAAAAGAAAAAAGAAAGGAAAAGAAGGAGAAGAAGAAGAAGAGAAGAAGAAGAAGAAGAAGAAGAAGAAGAAGAAGAAGAAGAAGAAGAAGAAGAAGAAGAAGAAGAAGAAGGAGAAGAAGAAGAAGGAAGCAGAAGCAGAAGCGGAAGAAGAAGGAGAAGAAGAAGAAGAAGGAGAAGGAGAAGAAGGAGAAGGAGAAGAAGGAGAAGGAAAAGGAGGAAAAAAAACGAGAAGAAGGAGAAAGAGAAAAAGGAGAAAGAGAAAAGAAGAAGAAGAGAAATGAAGGAGAAAATACTAAGGGAAGGCACAGGGAAAGGTCGGGTCACACACAAAGGGAAGCCCATCAGACTCACAGCAGATCTCTCGGCAGAGACTCTACAAGCCAGAAGAGAGTGGGGGCCAATATTCAACATCCTTAAAGAAAAGAACTTTCAACCCAGAATTTCATATCCAGCCAAACTGAGCTTCATAAGTGAAGGAAAAATAAAATCCTTCATGAACAAGCAAGTACTCAGAGATTTTGTCACCACTAGGCCTGCTTTACAAGAGCTCCTGAAAAAGGCACTACACATAGAAAGAAACAACCAGTACCAGCCATCCTAAAAGCATACCAAATGCTAAAGACCATAAGCAAAATGAAGAATATACATGAAGCAATGGGCAAAACAGCCAGCTAGCATCAAAATGTCAGTATCAAATTCACACATAACAATATTAACCCTAAACGTAAATGGGCTAAATGCACCAATCAAAAGACACAGACTGGCAAATTGGATAAAAAACCAAAACCCATAGGTGTGCTGTAGGAACACCCAGGAAACCCACCACAAATGCAAGGATACACAAAGCCTCAAAATAAAAGAATGGAGGAAGATTTACCAAGCAAATGGAGAGCAAAAAAAAGCAGGAGTTGCAATCCTCATCTCTGATAAAATAGAGTTTAAAGCAACAAAGATCAAAAGGGACAAAAAAGGTCATTACATAATGGTAAAAGGATAAATACAACAAGAAGAGATAACAATTCTAAATATATATGGACCCAATGCAGGAGCACCCAGATATACAAGGCAAGTTCTTAATGACTTACAAAGAGACTTAGACTCCAACACAATAATAGTGGGAGATTTTAACACTCCACTGTCAATATCAGACAGATCAACAAGACAGAAAATTATCAAGGATATCCAGGACGTCAACAAAGACCTGGAACAAGCAAACCTGATAGACATTTACAGAACTCTCCAACACAAATCCACAGAATGTACATTCTTCTCAGCATCATATCAAACCTACTCCAAAATTGACCATATAATTGGAAGTAAAGCACTCCTCAGCAAATGCAAAACAACTGAAATCATAACAAACAGTCTCTCAGACGATGGTGCAATCAAGTTGGAACTCAGATTTCAGAAAATAACTCAGAACCGCACAGCTTCATGGAAACTGAACAACTGGCTCTTGAATGTTGATTGGATAAACAATGAAATGAAGGCAGAAATAAAGAAGTTCTTCAAAACCAACGAGAATGAAGACACAACGTACCAGAATCTCTGGGACACATTTAAAGCAGTCTGTAGAGGAAAATATATAGCAATAAGTGCCCACATGAGAAGAGTGAAGAGATCCAAAATTGATATCCGATCATCAAAATTGAAAGAGCTAGAGGAGCAAGATCAAAAATGCTCAAAACCTAGCCAAAGACAATAAATAACTAAGATCAGAGCAGAATTGAAGGAGATAGAGACAAGAAAAACCCTTCAAAAAATCAATAAATCCAATAGCTGGTTTTTCAAAAAGATCAACAAAATAGACAGACCACTAGCCAGACTGATAAAAAAGAAAAGAGAGAACAACCAAATAGATGCAATAAAAAACGATAAAGGGGAAATCACCACAGATTCCACAGAAATTCAAACCATCATCAGAGAATACTACAAAAAACTCTATGCACATAAACTAGTAAACCAGGAAGAAATGGATAAATTCCTGGACGCCTGTGTCCTCCCAAGCCTAAACCAGGAGGAGGCTAAAACTATGAATAGACCAATAACAAGGTCTGAAGTTGAGGCAGCAATTAAGAGCCTACCACACAAAAAAAGCCCAGGTACGGATGGGTTCACAGCCGAATTCTACCAGACACACAAAGTGGATCTGGTACCATTCCTTCTGAAACTATTCCAAATAATCCCAAAAGGTGGAACCCTTCCTAAATCATTTTATGAGACCAATGTCATCCTGATACCAAAACCCGGCAGACACTCAACAGGAAAAGAAAACTTCAGGCCAATATTCATGATGAACATAGATGCAAAAATCTTCAATAAAATACTGGCATCCCGATTGCAACAGCACAATAAAAAACTTACCCGTCATGATCAAGTAGGATTCCTCCCGGGGATGCAAGGCTGGTTCAACATACACAAGTCTATAAATGTAACTCACCACATAAACAGAAGCAAAAACAAAAACCACATGATTATCTCAATTGACACAGAGAAGGCCTTTGACAAAATTCAACAGCCCTTTATGCTAAAAACCCTCAATAAACTTGGCATTGATGGAACATATCTCAAAGTAATAAAAGCTATTTACGACAAACCAACAGCCAATATCATACTTAATGGGCAAAAACTGGAAGCATTTCCTTTGAAATCCGGCACTAGACAAGGATGCCCTCTCTCACCACTCCTATTCAACATAGTACTGGAAGTTCTAGCCAGAGCAATAAGGCAAGAAAAAGAAATAAAGGGTATTCAAATAGGAAAGGTGGAAGACAAATTGTCTCTATTTGATGACTACATAATAGTATACCTAGAAGACCCCATCACCTCAGTTCAAAAACTCCTGAAACTGATAAGCAACTTCAGCAAAGTCTCAGGATATAAAATCAATGTGCAAAAATCACAAGCATTCCTATACACCAATAACAGACTTAAAGAGAACCATATCAAGAATGAACTGCCATTCACAATTGCGACAAAGAAAATAAAATACACAACTCACAAGGAATGTAAGGGACCTCTTTAAGGAAAACTACAAACCACTGATCAACGAAATAAGAGAGGACACAAACAAATGGAGAAACATTCCATGTTCGTGGTTAGGAAGAAACAATATCGTGAAAACGGCTATACTGCCCAAAGTAATTTACACAATCAATGCTATCCCCATCAAACTACCATTGAATTTCTTTACAGAACTGGAAAAAAACACCATGAACTTCATATGGAACCAAAAGAGAGCCTGCATAGCAAAGTCAATTCTAAGCAAATAGAACACAGTGGGAGGCATCTCACTACCAGACTTCAAATTATACTACAAGGCTACAGCAATCAAAACAGCATGGTACTGGCACCAAAACAGAGACATAGACCAATGGAACAGAACAGAAGCATCGGAGGCAACACAACATATCTACAACCATATAATATTTGATAAAGCAGATAAAAACAAGCAATGGGGAAAGGATTCCCTGTTTATAAATGGTGTTGGGAAAACTGGCTAGCCATGCGCAGAAAGCAGAAACTGGTCCCCTTCCTGACACCTTACACTAAAATTAACTCCAGATGGAATAAAGACTTAAACATAAGACCTGACACCATAAAAACCCTAGAAGAAAATCCAGGCAAAACCATTCAGGACATAGGAGTAGGCAGGGACTTCATGAGCAAACCACCAAAAGCATTGGCAACAAAAGCCAAAATAGACAAATGGGACCTAATCAAACTCCACAGCTTCTGCATGGTAAAAGAAACAGTCACTAGAGTGAATCAGCATCCATCAGAATATGAAAAAAATCTTTGCAGTTTATGCATCTGACAAAGGGCTGATATCCAGAATTTACAAAGAACTCAAACAGATTTACAGAAAAAAAAACAAGCCCATTCAAAAATGGGCAAAGGATATAAACAGACACTTTAAAGAAGACCTACATGAGGCCAACAAACACATGAAAAAATGCTCATCATCACTGGTCATTAGAGAGATGCAAATCAAAACCACATTGAGATACCATCTCACGCCAGTTAGAATGTTGATCATTAAAATATCTGGAGACAGCAGATGCTGGAGAGGATGTGGAGAAATAGGAACACTCTTACACTGTTGGTGGGAGTGTAAATTAGTTCAACGATTGTGGAAGACAGTGTGGCGATTCCTCAAGGACCTAGAAATAGAAATTCCATTTGACCCAGCAATCCCATTACTGTGTATATATCCAAAGGACTGTAAATCGTTCTACTATAAGGACACATGCACACGACTGTTCATTGCAGCACTGTTTACAATAGCAAAGAACTGGAAACAACCCAAATGCCCATCAATGATAGACTGGACTGGGAAAATGTGGCACATATACACCATGGAGTATTATGCAGCAATCAAAACTGATGAGTTTAAGGATATCCAGGACTTGAACTCAGACCTGGAACAAGCAAACCTGATAGACATTTACAGAACTCTCCACCCCAAATCCACAGAATATACATTCTTCTCAGCACCACATCACACCTACTCCAAAATTGACCACATAATTGGAAGTAAAGCACTCCTCAGCCAATGCAAAACAACGGAAATCATAACAAACAGTCTCTCAGACCACAGTGTAATCAAGTTGGAACTCAGAATTCAGAAAATAACTCAGAACTGCACAGCTTCATGGAAACTGAACAACTGGCTCTTGAATGTTGATTGGATAAACAATGAAATGAAGGCAGAAATAAAGAAGATCTTTGAAACCAACGAGAATGAATACACAACGTACCAGAATCTCTGGGACACATTTAAAGCAGTCTGTAGAAGAAAATATATAGCAATAAGTGCCCACATGAGAAGAGTGGAGAAATCCAAAATTGACACCCTATCCTCAAAATTGAAAGAGCTAGAGGAGCAAGATCAAAAAAGCTCAAAACCTAGCCGAAGACAAGAAATAACTAAGATCAGAGCAGAACCGAAGGAGATAGAGACAAGAAAAACCCTTCAAAAAATCAATAAATCTAAGAGGTGGTTTTTTGAAAAGATCAACAAAATAGACAGACCACTAGCCAGACTGATAAAAAAGAAAAGAGAACAACAAAATAGATGCAATAAAAAACGATAAAGGGGAAATCACCACAGATTCCACAGAAATTCATTTTTTTTTATTTTTATTTTTTTTTTTTTAGATAGAGTGTGTGAAAAGATAGAATTCTGTGATTTTAAGTATTAAGCATTTTTTTTTTTTTTTAGAGAAAGAGAGGATATAGAGGGTCTTTTTTTTGAAAGAAAAAGAGAGGAAGAAAAGAGGGAGAGAGAACAGAAATATTGCTTTATTCTATAAATGGCTATTAATAATGGCCGATCATTATTTTATGTATTTAAAATGGAGAATGTATATTTTATTTATCTAAAGTGGAGAGTTTGCTGATTAAATTTACTTGTTACTGATCTGAGTTCAGATTCTGGATATCCTTATTAATTTTCTGTTTTGTTGAGTCTGAATCTCTTTATGGGTCTTATGTATCTGGGTGTTAGAGTGGTATAAGGATCAATGCATTCTATCTTTTTTGGTTTGAAATCTGTTTTATCAAATGCATGAATTGCAACTCCTTTTTGTTTATTTGTTTTTTCTCTATTTGATTGGTAAATCTTTCTCCAACCCTTTGTTTTTAGTCTATGTATATCTTTGGATATGAAATAGGTCTGGATATAGTATACCGTTAGATTTTGGCTGTATCTTTTAATTAAAAAATTTAGTGGATTTCCATTTAAGATTACTGCCATTTGATGTTAACTGGCTATTTTATCCATTTGTTGATGTAAATTCTTCTTTCTGTTGATGTTCTTTACTTTTTGGTATTTTTTTAGAAAGGCTAATACTGGTTGTTCCTTTCTGTGTGTAATGCTTCTTTCAGAAGTTTTTGTAAAGCAGGCCTGGTGGTAATAAAATCTCTGAGTACTTGCTTGTTCATAAAAGATTTTATTTTTCCTTCAATTGTGAAGCTTAGTTTGGCAGGATATGAAATTCTGGGCTGAAATTTCTGTTCTTTGAGGATGTTAAATATCGGCCCCACTCTCTTCTGGCTTGTAGGGTTTCTACTGAGAGATCTGCTGTAAGTCTAATAGGCTTCCCATTGTGGGTAACCTGACCTTTCTCTCTGGCTGCCCTTAGTATTTTCTCCTTTGTTTCAACCCTGGTGAATCTAATGATTATGTGTCTTGGGGTTGCTCTTCTTAAGGAATATCTTTGTGGTGTTCTCTGTATTACCTGAGGTTGAATGGTATCCTGCTTTGCTAGATTGGGAAAATTCTCCTGGATAATATCCTGAAGAATATTTTCCAGCTGGGATTCATTCTTCCATCACATTCAGGTACACCTATCAAACGTAGATTAGGTCTTTTCACATAGTCCCATAATTCTTGGAGACTTTGCTCATTCCTTTTTATCCTTTTTTCTCTATTCTTGTCTTCTCGTTCCATTTCATTAATTTGGTCTTCGACCTCTGATATCCTTTCTTCTGCTTGATCAATTTGGCTATTCAAACTTGTGCATATTTCACTAAGTTCTCGTGTTGTATTTTTCAACTCCATTAGTTCATTTATATTCCTTTCTATATTGTCCATTCTTTTAACATTTCGTCTAACCTTTTTTCAAAGTTCTTAGTTTCTTTGCATTGGTTTAGAACAATTTGTTTCAATTCCCAGAGGTTTTTTACCATCCACCTTCTAAAACCTCCTTCAGATACTGGAACACAGTCCTCTTCCATTAGGGCTTGTTCCATTGCTGATGAGGAATTACTATCCCCTGTAGAGGAGAGGGTTCTGACTTTCAGTTTTCTCGGCCTTTTAGGCTGTTTTTTCCCTTTACTGTGATTTTATCCATCTGTTGTCTTTACAATTAGCGCCTTTCTCATTAAGTTCCTGAGAGGATGTCCAATTTGTTGATTCCCAGTGCTGGAATCCGAGCAACCCACTGCGCCGGCCAAAACAACAGCGATAAGACTGATGGTGCTCTTCTGCCTGGGAATCTCCGGTCGGGCTTCCTTCTTGAGTCCGCAACAAGCGGCTCTGCCTTCCCAGAGCTCCAAACGCCAGTCAGTAGGGAACCAGTCCCGCTCACTGTGCACGAAGAGCTGCCGCGACGAGGCGACGGCAAAACCGCTGCACCGGCCACAGAAGTCGCGCTGGCGACCCGCGGGGCTCCTCCACTGGAAATCTTCTGGTCTGTGGGTGACGAAAAGTTCTCTGAAAATGTGGCTTCCTCACGTTTTCCGAGCTTTCACTGGGAGCTACAATCCCGAGCTGTTAGCGATCAGCCATCTTGGATCTCTCTCGATGTGAAATATTTGATTCCACAGAAATTCAAACCATCATCACAAAATACTACAAACAATTCTATGCACACAAACTAGTAAATCAGGAAGAAATGGATAAATTCCTGGACGCCTGTGTCCTCCCAAGCCTAAACCAGGAGGAAGCTGAAACTATGAATAGACCAATAACCAGGTCTGAAGTTGAGGCAGCAATTAAGAGCCTACCACACAAAAAAAGCCCAGGTCCGGATGGGTTCACAGCTGAATTCTACCAGACACACAAAGAGGATCTGCTACCATTCCTTCTGAAACTATTCCAAATAATCCAGAAAGAGGGAACCCTTCCCAAATCATTTTATGAGACCAATATCATCCTGATACCAAAACCTGGCAGAGACTCAACAAGAAAAGAAAACTTCAGGCCAATATCCATGATGAACATAGATGCAAAAATCTTCAATAAAATACTGGCAAATAGATTTAAACAGCACATTAAAAAGCTTATCCATCATGATCAAGTAGGATTCATCCCGGGGATGCAAGGCTGGTTCAACATACGCAAGTCTATAAATGTAATTCACCACATAAACAGAAGCAGAAACAAAACCCACATGATTATCTCAATTGACGCAGAGAAGGCCTTTGACAAAATTCAACAGCCCTTTATGCTAAAAACCCTCAATAAACTTGGTATTGATGGAACATATCTCAAAGTAATAAAAGCTATTTACAACAAACCAACAGCCAATATCATACTTAATGTGCAAAAACTGGAAGCATTCCCTTTGAAATCCGACACTAGACAAGGATGCCCTCTCTCACCACTTCTATTCAACGTATTACTGGAAGTTCTAGCCAGAGCAATCAGGCAAGAAAAAGAAATAAAGGGTATTCAAATAGAAAAGGTGGAAGCCAAATTGTCTCTATTTGCAGACGACATGATAGTATACCTAGAAGACCCCATCACCTCAGCCCAAAGGCTCCTGCAACTGATAAGCAACTTCAGCAAAGTCTCAGGATATAAAATCAATGTGCAAAAATCACAAGCATTCCTATACATCAATAAGAGACTTGAAAAGAACCAAATTAAGAACGAACTGCCATTCACAATTGCTACAAATAAAATAAATTACCTAGGAATACAACTCACTAGGAATGTAAGGGACCTCTTTAAGAAAAACTACAAACAACTGCTCAATGAAATAAGAGAGGACACAAACAAATGGAGAAACTTTCCATGTTCGTGGTTAGGAAGAATCAATATTGTGAAAATGGCTATACTGCCCAAAGTAATTTACTATCCCCATCAAGCTACCATTGAATTTCTTCACAGAACTGGAAAAAACCACCATGAATTTCATATTGAACCAAAAAAGAGCCCGCAAAGCCAAGTCAATTCTAAGCAAAAGAACACAGCGGGAGGCATCACACAACCAGACTTCAAACTATACTACAAGGCTTCAGTAATCAAAACAGCATGGTACTGGTACCAAAACAGAGATATAGACCAATGGAACAAAACAGAAGCATCGGAGGCAACACAACATATCTACAACCATATTATCTTTGATAAACCAGACAAAAACAGGCAATGGGGAAAGGATTCCCTATTTAATATATGGTGTTGGGAAAACTGGCTAGCCATGTGCAGAAAGCAGAAACTGGACCCCTTCCTGACACCTTACACTAAAATTAACTCCAGATGGATTAAAGACTTAAACGTAAGACCTGACACCATAAAAACCCTAGAAGAAAATCTAGGCAAAACCGTTCAGGACATAGGAGTAGGCAAGGACTTCATGAACAAAACACCAAAAGCATTGGGAACAAAAGCCAAAATAGACAAATGGGACCTAATCAAACTCCACAGTTTTTGCATGGCAAAAGAAACAGTCACTAGAGTGAATTTGCAACCAACAGATTGGGAAAAAATTTTTGCAGTTTACCCAACTGACAAAGGGCTGATATCCAGAATTTACAAAGAACTCAAACAGATTTACAGAAAAAAAACAAACAAGCCCATTCAGAAATGGGCAAAGAATATGAACAGAAACTTTACAAAAGAAGACATACATGAGGCCAACAAACACATGAAAAAATGCTCATCATCACTGGTCATTAGAGAGATGCAAATCAAAACCACATCGAGATACCATCTCACGCCGGTTAGAATGGCGATCATTAACAAATCTGGACACAACAGATGCTGGAGAGGGTGTGGAGAAAGAGGAACACTCTTACACTGTTGGTGGAAGTGTAAATTAGTTCAACCATTGTGGAAGACAGTGTGGCGATTCCTCAGGGACCTAGAAATAAAAATTCCATTTGACCCAGCAATCCCATTACTGGGTATATATCCAAAGGACTATAAATCTTTCTACTATAAGGACACATGCACACGAGTGTTCATTGCAGCACTCTTTACAATAGCAAAGAACTGGAATCAACCCAAATGCCCATCGGTGATAGACTGGACTGGGAAAATGTGGCACATATACACCATGGAATATTATGCAGGAATCAAACATGATGAGCTTGTGTCCTTTGTAAGGACATGAATGAATCTGGAGAACATCATTCTCAGCAAACTGACACAAGAACAGAAAAGGAAATACCACGTATTCTCACTCATAGGCAGGTGAGAAAAATGAGAACACATGGACACAGGGAGGGTGGTACTACACACTGGGGTCTATTGGGGGAATAGGGGATGGACAGCGGGGGGTAGCTGGGGAGGGATAGCCTGGGAAGTTATGCCAAATGTGGGTGAAGGGGAGGAAGGCAGCAAAACACACTGCTATGTGTGTACTTATGCAACTATCTTGCACGTTCTGCACATGTACCCCAAAACCTAAAATTCAATAAAAATTGAAGAAAAAGAGAAATACTGCGTTTAATATATACTGCAATAATCATGTCTACTTTTATATTCCCCCACATAACCAAGCACAGACCCTTAACCATATAAATATTTATTAAATAAATGTTCCCAAATTGCAAAAGAAAAAAATATATTTTATATATGCCTTGTACACATAGACTGAAGTTAACGTTGCATGATATTTTAATAATTTTTTTATAAAGCAAAATTTATTTACATAAAACCTGGGAAAGCAAAGATATTACTATTTTTACCACCCATTTGGACAATCTCTGTTTTATTTTTTATCATAATTATTCCTGACTCTGAATTTATATACAAGTAATAAGCAATCGTTTTCTTAAACTTATTAACACATGTATAATAAACAATAAAAGTATGACATAACACTATTACAGTAAAAAATAATGTGTTCATGGTAACTAAGCTGCACAGTAGAATTATGAGAATACCTACATTAGTTGTTAAGCAACAGCTAAATCAAACGATAGCAGAACTTCAGTCTTCATGTGTAAGACTAAAATGCTCTATTTTAATTAAATGTTTACTGTACACTGCACTTTTTAGATGAAAAGAAACATCAGAAACAGTTAAGGGACAAAGAGATGAGTCCTTTAAAAATGAGGAGGCATTCTACTTGATGACTATGTTAAATTTTTCCTTCAGAGTTATTCACCTTATTATCAATGAGATTTGCCTAAAAGTTTCTCCTTGATTTTGTAAACTGACATGATTGTTTTTCTGTTATGAATGTAGTCACTCTAGTTCTTCAAGAAGCCAATCACACATTTTAAGCACACGTTTTCACCAGGTCATCTATAGGCACTTTTTTTGCAGTATTAACAACATCGTCTTCATCTTCATTATTAACCATAATCTTTATTCAGAACCATTTTGGTTTGTTTCATCATCAGCTAATGAATAAATCATTGAAGTCTTATTACCAATGTTGAAAACTTTTCAATATCCACTTTTTCTAATTTAGTAATGAATACTGAAGATATAATTTTTGCATATGTAAAATGGGTTTGGGTAAGTAGAAAAATACACTTGTCTTAAGAAAAAATTCAAATTCTAATTCCCAGATACTGGAAGATATTAAAATTTATTGCAAATAAATTGTTGTAGGTGAAATAAAGATTGCTAATACACTGCTGAAAAAAATTATGTGTGCCAAATATTATGAAAAAAATAATAAAAAGGAGACTCCCACCAAGATGGCCTAACAGGAACAGCTCCAGATCACAGCTCCCAGTGAGAAAAATGCAGATGAGTGATCTCTGCATTTCCAACTGAGGTACTAGTTTCATTCCAATGAGACTGGTTAGACAGTGTGTTTAGCCCAGGGAGGGTAAACTGAGGCAGGGCAGGGTGTTGACCAATCTGGAAGTGCAACTGACTGGAGGATAAGGTACTTTGCCCCCTCAGCCATCCGGTTCAGATACTGTGCTTCTCCCATGCCCTTTGCAACCCACAGTCTGGGAGAACGCCACCAGGTTGAGAAGTGCCATGAGCTCCCAGCTCAGGTCTGAGCAACATCTCTGGCCAGAGGAGTGCCTTGAGTTGCAGGCACAGAACTGGGTGGAGGTTTCAGTAAGCACTGAGAGCACCTGTGGGACAGATCTACCCACCCCCAGAAAGAGGAAGAGCTGAAAGCAGGAGACAGGTGATATGGCTTGGCAGGTCTCACCCCCACAAAAACCAGCAAACTACAGCCCTCTAGCTTGAGAGTTTCCCAGCCAGCACATTAGATTGAGCTGGACCCAGGACAATCGGGCTCAGTGGGGGGAAGGACATCCATCATTGGGAAGGCTGGTCTAATCTCACCTGTGTAAACAAAAGTGAATGGAAGCCTACACAGCCTCTGGGCTGAGTCCAAGACAGCTCAGCAGCTCCTCTGCAGGCAGACAAAAGACAGATTGCCTTCTCAAGCAGCAACCTGTGCCCTGTATAACAACAACAACAACAACAACAACAACAAAACGCCTCTTACACCAGAGGAAACGGACTGTTAGAATGAAAACCAAAAAAAACAGAAATAAATAGCTTCAACATTAACAGAAAGGACATCCACTTAGAGACAACATCGAAAATTACCAACTACAAAGATCAAAGGTAGATAAACCCATGAAGATGGAAAGAAACCAGCACAGAAAAAATGAAATTATCAAAGACCAGAATACTTCTTCTGCAACGGATTACAACTCCTCAACTGCAAGGGAAAAAAACAGGATGGAGAATGAGTTTGATGAAATGACAGAAGACAGGCCTCAGAACATGGGTAATAACAAACTTCTCTGGGCTAAAGGAACATGTTCTAACCCAAAGCAAATAAACTAAAAACCTTGAAAAAAAGATTAGATGAAATGCAAATGAGAATAAGCAGCTTAGAGAAGAACATAAATGACTTGATGGAGCTGAAAAACACAGTACAGGTCTTGCGAAGCATACACAAGTTTGAATAGCTGAATCGACCAAGCAGAAGAAAGGATATGAGAGATTGAAGATCAACTCAATGAAATAAAATGAGGAGAGAAAAAAGAGCAAAAAGAAAGGAAGAAAATCTGGAGAAAATAGGGCATTATGTTAAAAGACCTAAGATGTGCTTGATTGGTGTGCCTGAAGGTGATGGGGAGAATAAATCCAAACTGGAAAAACACTCTTCAGAATATTATCCAGGAGAAATTTCCCAACCTAGCAAGGCAGGCCAGCATTCAAATACAGGAAATATGGAGAACACCACAAAGATACTTCTCAAGAAGAGCAACCCCAAGGCAAATAACCATCGAATTTACCAGAGTTGAAATGAAGAAAATAATGCTAACAGCAGCCAGAAAGAAAGGTCAGGTTACTCACAAAGGGAAGCCCATCAGACTCACAGCAGATCTCTTCGTAGAAACACTACAGCCAGAAGAGAATGGGAGCCAATACTCAACATCCTTAAAGAAATGAACTTTCAATCCAGAATTTTATATCCAGCCAAATTCAGCTTCATAAGAGTAGGAAAAACAAAATCCTTTGCAGACAAGCAATTATTGAGAGATTTCATCACCACCAGACCTGCCTTATGAGAGCTTCTGAAGGAAGCACTAAACACGAAAAAGTAACAACCAGTACCAACAATTGCAAAAATGTATCAAACAGTAAAGACCACTGATGCAGTAAAAAAAATTGAATCAACTAATGGGCAGAACAAACAGTCAGTAAGAGAAATGGTGGAATCAGATTCACACATAACAATATTAATGTTAAATGTAAACAGACTAAATGGCCCAATCAAAAGACACAGACTGGCTAATTGTATTAAAAGTCAAGACCCATGAATGTTCTGTATTCAGGATACCCATCTCACAAGCAAAGGCACACAAATACGCAAAAAAGTAAAAGATAGGAATGGAAGAAGATTTACCAAGCAAATGGAGAGAAAAAAAAAGCAAGGGTTGCAATTTTAGTCTGTGATAAAACGAACTTTAAACCAACAAAGATCAAAAGAGACAAAGAAGGGCATTACATAAGGGTAAAAGGATCAATACAACAAGAAGAGTTAACTATCCTGGATACATATTCACCCAATACAGGAGCACCCAGATACATAAATCAAGTTCTTAACAAGCTAGAAAAAGAGTTACACTCCCACACAATAGTGGAAGACTTAAACACTCCACTGTCAATATTAGACTGATCAATGAGATAGAAAATCAACAAGGATATCCTGGACTTGAATGCAGATCTGGACAAAGCAGCCCTAATAGACAACTACAGAACTCTCCACCTGAAATCCTCAGATTATACATTCTTCTCAGCACCACATCACACTTACTCTAAAATTGACCACACAATTGAAATTAAATCACTCCTCAGCAAACATAAAAGAACAGAAATCATAACAAACAGTCTCACATAAGTGAAATCAAATTAGAAATCAGGATTAAAAAACTCACTCAGAACTGCACAACTTCATGGAAACTGAACAACTGGTTTCTGAATGTCAACTGAATAAACAATGAAATGAAGCCAGAAGTAAAGATGTTCTAAGAAGCCAAGGACAATGAAGACAAAATGTATTAGAATCTCTGGGACACATTTAAAGCAATGTCTAGAGGGAAACTTGTAGCAATAAATGCCCACATGAGAAGCCAGGAAAGATCTAAAATCAACACCCTATCATCAAGATTGAAAGAGCTAGAGGAGCAAGATCAAAAAAACCTCAAAAGCTAGCAGAAGACAAGAAATAAGTAAGATCAGAGCAGGACTGAAGGAAACAGAGACACAAGAAACCCTTCAAAAAAATTAATAAATCCAGGAGCTGGTTTTATTTAAAAGATCAACAAAATAGGCAGACCACTAGCCAGATTAATAAATAAAAAGGGGGAAGAATCAAATAGATGCAATAAAAAACGATCAATGGGATATCACCACTGAAACCATCATTCTCAGCAAACTGACACAAGAACAGAAAATCAGACACCACATATTCTCACTCATAGGTGGGTGATGAACAATGAGAACACAAGGACACAGGGAGGGAATCATCACACACTGGGGTCTGTTGGTGGTGGCCAAGGGAGGGACAGTAAGGGGTTGGGGAGCTGGGGAGGGATAACTTGGGAAAAAATGCCAGATATAGGTGACAGGGAGGAAGGTAGCAAATAACATTGCCATGTATGTACCTATGCAACAATCTTGCATGTTTTTCACATGTACTCCAAAACCTAAAATGCAATAAAAAATATATACATGTATGTATGTGTGTGTGTATATATATATATATATATATATATATATATATATAATAAACTTTATCAATAGACTGGACCAAGCAGAAAAAAAAATTTCAGAACTCAAAATTTTGGTCTTTCAAACTAACCTAGTCAGACAAAATTAAACAAAAAAGAATTTTACAGAATGAACAAAGTCTTTGAAAAATATGAGATTATGTAAAGCAACTAAACCTATGAATTATTGGCATTCCTGGGAGAGCAGGAGAAAAGTAAACAATGTGGAAAACACATATAAGGAAATAATTTGAGAAATGTTTTCTAACCTTGCTACAGAGGTACTCATGCAGATATAAGAAACACAGAGAATACCTGCAAGTTACTATACAAAATAATCAAGGCATAAAGTCACCAAACTGTCCAATAACAGCATTAAAAATAAAATTACAAAGGCTGCTAGAGAAGAGGGTCAGATCACAAAGAGAACCCCATTAGACTAACAGGGGACTTCTCAGCAACAACTTTATAAGCTAGGAGAGATTGGGGACCCAATTTCAGCATTCTGAAAGAAACCAATCTTTAACAGGATATGAAAAGATATCCAGTATTTGACAGAATAAGAAATACTTTGTTAGAATCTTAAATTCTAACCAAGTTCTAAATGTTCTAAACAAGAAGCTCTAAACATGGAAAGAAACAAACAAAAGCCTGCTACCACAAAAAGCACACTTAAGTAAAGTGCCCACACAGACTACAATAAACCCACACAACAGAAACTACAAAGCAATAAGCTGACAACTTTATGATAGGATAAAAATCTCACATATCAATATTTACCTTGAATGTAAATCATCTAAATACTACACTCATTAAAAGAACAGAGTTGCAAGTTGGTTAAAAAAAAATTCAAGATGCAGCTGGGCAAGGTAGCTCACACCTGCAATCCCAGCATTTTGAGAGGCTGAGGCTGGTAGATCACTTGATGCCAGGAGTTCAAGACCAGCTTGGCAAACGTGGCAAAGCCCTGTCACTGCTAAAAATACAAAAAAAGTTAGCCATAGGTTGCAGTGGCACATGCCTGTAATCCCAGCTACTTGGGAGGTTGAGCCATGAGAATTGCTTGAGCCAGGGAGGGAGAGGTTGCAGCAAGCCGGGTTTACACCACTGCACTTCAGCCTGGATGCCAGAAAGAGACCCTGTCTCAAAAACAAACAAACCACAAAACAAGGTGCACTTATTGCTGTCCTTCAGATACTTATCTCATGTGTAATGACAGCTATTAGATCAAAGTAAAGGGTTAGAGAAAGATCTATTGTGCAGATAAAGAAAAGCAAAGGTCGCTGTTCTTAGAGCAGGTAAAACAGACTTTAACATCTGTAAAAACAAAGAAGGGAATGACATAATGACAAAGGATCCAACTCAATAAAAGACTAAACTATTCTAAATATATATGCACCCAATATTGGAGCACATGGATTTTTAAAACAACTACTTTTAGACCTCTGAGACGATTTTAAATAGCCACACAATAACGGTAAGTAAATTTAATACCCCAGTGACATATTAGACAGATCATTGAAGCAGAAAACTTATTTTAAACTCTGCGTTTAAATTCAGTGCTTGACCAATTGGACCTACAAAATACTTCACTCATCAACCACAGAGCACACATTGGGATATGTGCAGATGAGTACACTGGCCAAAGCAATTTACAGATTCAGTGCTTTTCCTATCAAACTACTAGTGTAATTTCTCACAGAATAGAAAAAATCTAAAATTTGGAGACATTATATCACATGACTTCAAACTATAGTAGAAGACTAGAGTAATCCAAACAACATGGTGCTGGTAGAAAAACAAACAGACCAATGAAACAGAATAGAGAGTGAGGAACTATGGCCACATGCCCGAAACCACCTCATTGTTAATACAGTTGACCAAGGTAAGGAATGGGAAATGACATTTTATTTAATAAATAATGCAGGGATAACTGGCTAGTCATATGCAAAATAATATAACTGACTCCCATATTTCACCACATACAAAAATTAACTTAAGATGGATTAAAGAGTTAAATGTAAAATCTCAAGCTATAAAAAACCTAGAAAAAACTTAGAAAATACCTTCTTGATAATAATAATTTATGTCAAATAATTTATGTCTAAGTCCTCTAAAGCAATTGCAACTAAAACAAGATTTGACACATGGGATTTAATTAAAATTAAAAGCCTCTGCACAGTAAGAGAAACTATCAAGGGAGTAAACAGATAACCCACAGAATAAGAGAAAAGATTTACAAACTAGGCATTTGACATCTATTATTCAGATTCTATAAAGAACCTAAACAAATCAACAAGCAAGCAGCAAGTGACTTTATTAAAAAGTGGGCAAAGGACATGAAGAGACACTTCTCAAAAGAAGACATGGATATGAGCACTCAAAAAGATACATAAAAGTGCTCATCATCATTAGTTATTAGAGAAATGCAAACCCAAACCAAAATGAAATACCATTTCACAACAGTCAGAATGGCTTTTGTTGAAAAGTAAAAAGGAAAACACATATGGGTGAGGCTGCAGAGAAAAGAGAAAACTTACACACTTTCTGAGGGAATGTAAATTAGTTCAGCCACCGTGGAAAGCAGGCTGCGGGATTTCTTAAAGAACTGAGAGTTGAACTACCATTCAACCCAGTAATTCCATTAATGTGTACATACTCAAAAGAAAATAAATATCTGACAAAAAGACAGATGTAGCTATATTTTTATCACAGCAGTATTCACAATAGCAAAGACACAAACTTAATCCAGGTGCCCATCAGTGGTGTTTTGGATAAAGACCCATGGAATACTATACAGCCATTAACAAAGCAAAAATTATGCCATTTAAAGCAACATGAGGGCATTGTTCTCAGCAAACTAATGCAAAAACAGAAAATCAAATACAGCATGTTCTCATCCATAAGTGGGAGCTAAATGCTGGGTACATATGGCAATAATACAAAGAGTGGAGAGGGGTCAGGCACAGTAGCTCACACCTGTAATTCCAGCACTTTGGGAGGCTGAGGCAGGTGGATCACCTGAGGTCAGGAGTTCGAGACCAACCTGACCAACATGGTAAAATACTGCCTCTACTAAAACAAAAAAATTAGCTGGGCATGGTGGCTGATGCCTGTTATCCCAGCTACTCAGGATGCTGAGTCAGGAGAATCCCTTGAACCCAGGAGGTGGAGATTGCAGTAAGCCAAAATCACACCACATCACTCCAGCCTGGGTGACAGAGCAAAACTCCATCTCAGAAACAAACAAACACACAAAAACCAGAAAAAAACAAAGAGAGATGAGGGAGGAAATACAGATTGATAAAAACCATCAATAGGTTAGTGTGCTCTCTACCTTGGTAATAAATTTATTTATACTCCAATTCACAGCATCATACAGATAAGTGAACATAAATAATGCTACATAACTTTATTAGAAATTTTGACTAATAACCATATAAATAAAAGCATTTTGACCAGTAATTGGAGATCAGCCAGTAATTGATTTTACAGTATCAAATAAAAGTACATTAGGCTGGAGGCGGTGGCTCACGCCTGTAATCCCAGCACTTTGGGAGGCCGATGCGGGTGGATCACAAAGTCAAGAGATCGAGACCATCCTGGTCAACATGGTGAAACCCTGTCTCTATTAAAAATACAAAAAATTAGCTGGGCATGGTGGCGCATGCCTGTAATTCCAGCTACTCAGGAGGCTGAGGCAGGAGAATTGCCTGAACCCAGGAGGTGGAGGTTGCAGTGAGCCGAGATCGCGCCATTGCACTCCAGCCTGGGTAACAAGAGCGAAACTCCGTCTCAAAAAAAAAAGTACATTAAATGAGAAGATTTGAATGCCACTGAATTTATACAGCAGACATTCATCAGGCTACACTTTTAAGAACTATAATTTAATAAGAGCAAATATCAATTAAAGTGCAATTAGGGTTCAAAGTACTCACCATTATACAAAAATAACCTATCAGAACTAATAAACTAATGTAGTGAAGCTGCAGAATACAATATTGTTATATGAAAATCTATATAGTAAAAAAAGGTAACTGAAAAAGAAAACATTTCATTTACAATAGCATTAAAAAGAATCAAATAATTAGGAATAAATTGAATGGAGAAGGTGAAAGCTTTGTATACTAAAAACTGTAAAATGCCGATGAAAGAAATTGAAGAAGACACAAAATAAATAAGTAAGAAAATAAAATTAATTTAAAATGAGTTAAAGACTTAAAGATAAGAATTAAAATGATGAATCTTTCAAAGAAAATGCAGGAGAAAAACTCTTTAACTGTATTTTGGTGATGATTTTTTGAATTTGACATCAAAAGCACAGGCCAAAAAAGCAAACATAATGTAGTGAGACTACATCAAATTATAAAGTTTTGCACAAAATAAAAGAAAACATTCAACAAAATAAACAGGCATATTATGGAATAAGGGAAACTATTTGTAAACCATGTATTCAATAAAAAGTTAATATTCAAAATATATTAGAAAGACATACTACTCAATCTCACCCTCTCAAAAAAGGAAACAAAGCAAAAGCCAATTACTGGAATAATAATTGGGCAAGTGATCTAAATTGACTTTTTTTCAAGGACATAAAAATGACAAGCAGAAATATAGAAAGATGGTCAAAATTATTACTCATCAGAAAAATGAAAATCAAAACTACAATGAGCTTTTAGAATTCAAACTTGTTAAAATACATATTACCAACCGGACATGGTGGCTCACGCCTGTAATCCCAGCAATTTGGGAGGCCGAGGTAAGTGGATCACGAGAACAGGAGTTTACGACCAGCCTGGTCAAGATGGTTAAACCCTGTCTCTACTAAGAATACAAAAATTAACTGGGTGTGTTAGCGGGTGCCTCTAATGCCCGCTACTTGGGAGGCTGAGGCAGAGAATAGCTTGAACCTGGGAGATGGAGGTTGCAGTGAGCCGAGATCGCGCCATTGCACTCCAGCCTGGGTAACAAGAGCGAAACTCCATCTCAAAAAAAAGTACATGAAATGAGAAGATTTGAATGCCACTGAATTTATACAGCAGACATCCATCAGGCTACACTTTTAAGAACTATAATGTAATAAGAGCAAATATCAATGAAAGTGCAATTAGGGTTCAGAGTACTCACCATTACACAAAAATAATTTATCAGAACTAATAAACTAATGTAGTGAAGCTGCAGAATACAATATTGTTATATGAAAACCTATATAGTAAAAAAAGGTAACTGAAAAAGAAAACATTTCATTTACAATAGCATTAAAAAGAATCAAATAATTAGGAATAAATTGAATGGAGAAGGTGAAAGCTTTGTATACTAAAAACTGTAAAATATTCATGAAAGAAATGGAAGAAGACACAAAATAAATAAATAAGAAAATAAAATTAATTTAAAATGAGTTAAAGACTTAAAGATAAGAATTAAAATGATGAATCTTCTAAAAGAAAATGCAAGAGAAAAACCCTTTGACTGTATTTTGGTGATAATTTTTTGAATTTGACATCAAAAGCACAGGCCAAAAAAGCAAACATAATGTAGTGAGACTACATCAAATTATAAAGTTTTGCACAAAATAAAAGAAAACATTCAACAAAATAAAAAGGCATATTATGGAATAAGGGAAAATATTTGTAAACCATGTATTTAATAAGGAGTTAATATTCAAAATATATTAGAAAGTCATACTACTCAATCTCATTCTCTCAAAAAAAGGAAACAAAGCAAAAGCCAATTACTGGAATACTAATTGGGCAAGTGATCTAAATTGCCTTTTTTTCAAGGACATAAAAATGACAAGCAGAAATATAAAAGATGGTCAAAATTATTACTCATCAGAAAAATGAAAATCAAAACTACAATGAGCTTTTAGAATTCAAACTTGTTAGAATACATATTACCAACCAAACACGGTGGCTCATGCCTGTAATCTCAGCACTTTGGGAGGCCGAGGTGGGTGGATCACGAGGACAGGAGTTAATGACCAGTCTGGTCAAGATGGTTAAACCCTGTCTCTACTAAGAATACAAAAATTAACTGGGTGTGTTGGCGGGTGCCTCTAATCCCCGCTACTTGGGAGGCTGAGGCAGAGAATCGCTTGAACCTGGGAGATGGAGGTTGCAGTGAGCTGAGATAGAGCCACTGCACTCCAGCCTGGGTGACAGTGAGACTGTTTCTCAAAGAAATACAAAAGAAAAAAATAATATATACTACCAAAGTGTCAAAAGACAAAAGTGCTAGTGAGGGTGCACAGAGAAGAGAATATTTGTACACTGTTGGTGAGCATGTAAACTGATGCAGTCCTTATGGAAAACAGTGTAAGTGTTTCTGAAAAAGTTTTAAACTACAACTACCATCAGTCTCAGTTCTGGGTATATATTCAAAGGACATAAATAGTATCTCAAAAAGTATTTCTATTTATTTGATATTAAAACACCCTGTATTTATCAACAGATGAATGTATAAACTGCTATATATATATATAGTTTTTTTTGCAAGATGGTAAAATAAAAATGAAGGTGTGAAAGACATACCTTGAAAATATCAAATCGTGGTGGACATTAAACTGAAGAACGACATATTTTTTGGCAGCAGCAAATTCAAAAATATTTTAGTGTTATAAAAATGCAATTTCACATGCTTTATTGAGATCAGATAGCAAATTCTTGAATTTAATTGGTAAAAGAAAATTCATATTTAGAAAAAAATTATTGCTGACTTGCTAAAGATGAAGGACACTGCCATTCAAACTGTTACAGAAAATTGCTTATTCTTTTCTCAGGTCTGATTGGCATCAAAGGACTGGCAGTGGCAGAGACATTGACCACAGACCTTTGGACAAAGAAGATGACAGGGACAAATACCCATAACAGAACTGAGGGTGAAGAGACAATGAAGTCCAGTGAGTCCATAACCACAAAGAAACTCATCAGCAGCAGGAAGATCTGAGTGGCCCTTTTTTCAGGGGAAGAACTTGAGGAGAGGCTGGTATTGTGAAGACACTGGGATTGCTTCTGACACCTAAATAAAGGAAATACCATGTGTGCACCTGAGAGCAGCATAATTACTAAGGAGACATCCCTGAATAAGGACAGAGTGAGAAACAATCCCTCCCTGATGGAGCTTATGGGAGACACTGCATAGTGTTTACTGACATTCAGTATATCTGGCTGGGTTATACTGGAATAATATACAGTGTACATAATCATGTCACTACTGAAAAGTAAACTGAGGGAACAAAGAAAGAAAAAGGTAGGATATTGTCATTTTGAATTTATGTTTAAATCTCATCAACCAGACAGTGTTGGGCTGAAGATGATGGCCTGAAGCACTCAGGATGCAGACAGTGCAGGTGGAGAGGCCCCTTATCACCGTGCACATGTAAAACAGAGTCTGACAGGTGAAGTTATTCAGAAAATTTAGTGATTCAAACATATCTGTAGAGAAAAATTCACGCCTCACATAACAAATGTCTTTTTCAGGGCATTTGTTCAAAATGAGTACCATTATCATCTTTAAATTTCAACAATGTATTCTTGCTTAATACTAACTCATATAAATTCTCAATTATGTACCTCCTGCAAGTTTTTAAACAAAATTATACATATGATTAACACATTTACAATTATGCACTTTATTGATATTTCTGATGAATCTTAGCTTCCCTTTTTACAAATCAAAGCCCTATGATTCTGTGTTTTCTCACTTTATATTTAGTAACCAAAACAGTGACAGGAATATTAAATAAAATGGTATTTGTAAACTAAATTGACTGTGTTTTATGCGATGAAAAAAAAAGTCGTTAAAACAATTTTTAAATATATCCAGGGTAGTTTTTCTCGGAATCTGTCACTTTGATACAATTTATTCTTTATATTTTTTATGATTTTTGACACTTGTATAATTTTTGAGCACTGTATTAGCAATTTTGATTTCATCTACAACTGCATTTTTTCTTTGCAACAAATGTTAAATATTCCCAGTATCTGGGAATTATAATTTGAATATTTTCTCTTGAGGGAAGGGTATTTTTCTACTTACCCAAACCCATTCTACATGTGCAAAAGTTATACCTTCAGTATCCATCACTAAATTAGAAAAAGTGGATATTGAAGAAGTTTTCAACATTGGTAATAAGGCTTCAGTTTATTCATTAAGTGATGGTGAATAGAACAGAATGATTCTGAATGAATATCATAGTTAACAGTGAAGATGAAGACAGTGTTGTTAACACTGCAGAAAAAGTGCCTATAGATGACCTGGTGAAAATGTGTGATTCAAATGTGTGATTGGCCTCCTAGAAAACTAGAGTGACTACCTTCATAACAGAAAAGAAATCATGTCAGTTTACAAAACCTGGGAGAAACTTTCAGGCAAATCTTGTAAGGCAAATAACTCTGGGGGAAAGGTTGAAAATAGCCAAGTAGAATGTTGCTTCATTTTTAGAGGTGTCACCTCTGGGTCCCTTAACTGCTTCTGATGTTTCTTTTCACCTAAACAAAACGCAGTGTCCAGTAAACATTGAATTACAATACAGTATTTTAGTATTATACATGAGGCTGAAATCCTGCCATTGTTTGTGGCTGCTGTTGTTTAACAACTGATTCAGGGGATTCTGGTAATTCTACTGCATTGCTTAGTTACCATGAGCACGTTATCTTCTCACTGTATTAATGCCATGTCATACCTTTTATTGTTAATTTGTGTAAATAAGTGTGAAAAATGACTGCTTATTACTGGCCTGTGAATTCAGAGTCAGGGATGATGATGATGTAAAGAATAGACAAGAGAGATGGTCTAAATGGGTGGTTAAGATAGTAATATCTTTGCTTTCCCAGGGTTTCATGTACACAAATTTTGCTTCATGAGGAAGTTATTGAAATGTTGTACAAAGTTGCCTTCAGGCTATGTGTACAAGGTGTATATACAACATAAATAAATTTTGTATTTAGATTTGAGTCTTATTCATAACATATTTTATTGTGTATATAAAAATATTCCAAAATTCAAAATAAAAATCTGAAACTCAAAACACTTTTAGTCCCAATCATTTCAGGAAGGAATACTCAACCTATATATAGTAATAAATTATCTTACAGAAACACACCCAGTAACAAGTACTCACAAGAAATAATGTTACAAGGCCAGGCATGGTGGCTCACGCCTGTAATCCAAGCACTTTGGAGGCCAAGGCGGGCGGATCACCTGAGGTCGAGAGTTCAAGACCAGCCTGACCAACATGGTGAAACCCTGTCTCTACTAAGAATACAAAAATTAACTGGGTGTGTTGGTGGGTGCCTCTAATCCCCGCTACTTGGGATGCTGAGGCAGAGAATCGCTTGACCCTGGGAGATGGAGGTTGCAGTGAGCTGAGATAGAGCCACTGCTCTTCAGCCTGGGTGACAGTGAGACTGTTTCTCAAAGAAATACAAAAGAAAAAAATAATATATACTACCAAAGTGTCAAAAGACAAAAGTGCTAATGAGGGTGCACAGAGAAGAGAATATTTGTACACTGTTGGTGAGCATGTAAACTGATGCAGTTCTTATGGAAAACAGTGTAAGTGTTTCTAAAAAATTAAAACTACAACTACCATCAGTCTCAGTTCTGGGTATTTATTCAAAGGACATAAATAGTATCTCAAAAAGTATTTCTATTTATTTGATATTAAAACACCCTGTATTTATCAACAGATGAATGTATAAACTGCTATATATATATAGTTTTTTTGCAAGATGGTAAAATAAAAATGAAGGTGTGAAAGACATACCTCAAAGTATCAAATTGTGGTGGACATTGAACTGAAGAACCACATATTTTTTGGCACCAGCAAATTCAAAAATATTTTAGTGTTATAAAAAAGCAATTTCACATGCTTTATTGAGATCAGATAGCAAATTCTTGAATAATTTAATTGATAAGAGAAAATTAATATTTAGAAAAAATTTATTGCTGACTTGTTAAAGATGAATGACACTGCCATTCAAACTGTTACAGAAAATTGCTTATTCCTTTCTCAGGTCTGGTTGGCATCAAAGGACAGGCAGTGGCATAGACATTGACCACAGACCTTTGGACAAAGAAGATGACAGGGACAAATACCCATAACAGAACTGAGGGTGAAGAGACAATGAAGTCCAGTGAGTCCATAACCACAAAGAAACTCAACAGCAGCAGGAAGATCTGAGTGGCCCCTTTTTTTCAGGGGAAGAACTTGAGGAGAGGCTGGTATTGTGAAGACACTGGGATTGCTTCTGACACCTAAATAAAGGAAATACCATGTGTGCACCTGAGAGCAGCATAATTACTGAAGAGGAGACATTCCTGAATAAGGACAGAGTGAGAAACAATTCCTCATGATGGAGTTCATGAAAGACACTGCATAGTGTTTACTGACATTCAGTATATCTGGCTGGGTTATACTGGAATAATCTATAGTGTAAATAATCATGTCACCACTGAAAGGCAAACTGAGGGACCAAAGAAAGAAAGAAGGTAGGATATTGTCATTTTTGAATTCATGTTTAAATCTCATCAAACAGACAGTGTTGGGCCTGAAGGTGATGGCCTGAAGCGCACTCAGGATGCAGACAGTGCAGGTGGAGAGGCCCCTTATCACCGTGCACATGTAAAACAGAGCCTGACAGGTGAAGTTATTCAGAAAATTTAGTGACTCAAACATATCTGTAGACAAAAATTCACACCTCACATAACAAATGTCTTTTTCAGGACATTTGTTCAAAATGAGTACCATTATCATCTTTAAATTTCAACAATGTATTCTTGCTTAATACTAACTCATATAAATTCTCAATTATGTACCTCCTGCAAGTTTTTAAACAAAATTATACATATAATCAACACATTTACAATTATGCACTTTATTGATGATATTTCTGATGAATCTTAGCTTCCCTTTTTACAAATCAAAGCCCTATGATTCTGTGTTTTCTCACTTTATATTTAGTAACCAAAACAGTAACAGAAATATTACATAAAATGGTATTTGTAAACTAAATTGACTGTATTTTATGTGATGGGAAAAAAGTCGTTAAAACAATTTTTAAAAATATCCAGGGTAGTTTTCCCAGAATCTGTCACTTTGATACAATTTATTTTTTTTAATTTTTGACACTTGTATAATTTTTTTGAGCAGTGTATTAGCAATTTTGATTTCATCCACAACTGCATTTTTTTCTTGCAAAAAAAATTAATGTATTTCCAGTATCTGGGAATTATAATTTGAATATTTTTTTCTTGAGAAAATGGTATTTTTCTACTTACCCAAACCCATTTTACATGTGCAAAAATTACACCTTCAGTATCCATCACTAAATTAGAAATAGTGGATATTGAAGAAGTTTTCAACATTGGTAATAAGGCTTCAGTTTATTCATTAAGTGATGGTGAATAGAACAAAATGATTCTGAATGAATATCATAGTTAATAGTGAAGATTAAGACGGTGTTGTTAACACTGCAGAAAAAGTGCCTATAGATGACCTAGTGAAAATGTGTGATTCAAATGTGTGATTGGCCTCTTAGAAAACTAGAGTGACTACGTTCATAACAGAAAAGAAATCATGTCAGTTTACAAAACCTGGGAGAAACTTTCAGGCAAATCTCATAAGGCAAATAACTCTGGGGGAAAGGTTGAAAATAGCCAAATAGAATGCCGCTTCATTTTTAGAGGTGTCACCTCTGGGTCCCTTAACTGCTTCTGATGTTTCTTTCACCTAAACAAAATGCAGTGTCCAGTAAACATTGAATTACAGTACAGTATTTTAGTATTATACATGAGGCTGAAATCCTGCCATTGTTTGTGGCTGCTGTTCTTTAGCAACTGATTCAGGGGATTCCAGTAATTCTACTGCACTGCGTAGTTACCATGAGCACATTATCTTTTCACTGTATTAATGCCATGTCATACCTTTTATTGTTAATTACATACGTGTAAATAAGTGTGAAAAATGACTGCTTATTACTGGCCTGTGAATTCAGAGTCAGGGACGATGATGATGTAAAGAATAGACAAGAGAGATGGTCTAAATGGGTGGTTAAGATGGTAATATCTTTGCTTTCCCAGGGTTTCATGTACACAAATTTTGCTTCATGAGGAAGTGATTAAAATGTTGTACAAAGTTGCCTTCAGGCTATATGTACAAGGTGTATATACAACATAAATAAATTTTGTATTTAGATTTGAGTCTTATTCATAACATATTTTATTGTGTATATAAAAATATTCCAAAATTCAAAATAAAAATCTGAAACTCAAAACACTTTTAGTCCCAATCATTTCAGGAAGGAATACTCAACCTATATATAGTAATAAATTATCTTACAGAAACACACCCAGTAACAAGTACTCACAAGAAATAACATTACAAGGCCAGGCATGGTGGCTCAGGCCTGTAATCCAAGCACTTTGGAGGCCAAGGCGGGCATATCACCTGAGGTCGAGAGTTCAAGACCAGCCTGACCAACATGGTGAAACCCCGTCTTTAAAAAATAAAATAAAATAAATAACGTTACAAAACCTGATGAGGCCACCCCCATATTTTCCTCTCAAATTATTGCCCTCTCTTTCCTTATGGTAACAAGTATTCTAACTTATGAATTAGTTTTGCATGTTTTGAAATTTTATTTAAATAGAATTATAAATAATGGAGTCTTCTATTTCAGTCTAATTTTTTATCTTTTTTTCTTATAAGTTCAACTTTTATTTTTGATTCAGAAAGTACACATGCAGGTTTTTTACATGGATGTGTTGTGTGATGCTGAGGTTTGAAATATGATTGGTAAAAAAAAAATGTGGCACATATACACCATGCAATACTATGCAGCCATAAAAACGATGAGTTCGTGTCCTTCATAGGGACTTGGATGAATCTGGAAACCATCATTCTCAGCAAACTGAGACAAGAACAGAAAACCAAACACCGAATGTTCTCACTCATAGGTGGGTGATGAACAATGAGAACATGTGGACTCAGGGAGAGAAGCATCACACACTGGGGCAGTGGGGTGGGGTGGTAGGGGAGGGACAGTGGGGGTTGGGAAGGGTGGGGAGGAAAAACATGGGGAGAAATGCTAGATATAGTATGCACCTATGCAACGACCCTGCATGACATGCACATGTGCCCCAGAATCTAAAGTAAAATAGATAATAATAATTATAATTATACACCATGGCCAAGTAGAATTTTTTACAAATGCAATGGCTTAATATCTAAAAGCCAATAATTTAATACACAATATTAATAAACAGAAGACCATAAAATGATCATTTTAACAGACACAGGAAAAACTTGTGATACACACAACACTGATTCATTATAAAACCCTTAACATGCTAGGAATAAGAAACTTACTAGAACTGCAGAAAAGGATTTATAAAAATCT
Source organism: Saguinus midas (assembly GCA_021498475.1). NCBI lineage: Eukaryota > Metazoa > Chordata > Mammalia > Primates > Cebidae > Saguinus > Saguinus midas. Next base: position 35,631,429 of record CM038413.1, on the reverse strand, counting down.
CCCACTAATATTACACCTGATGATTAAAGACTGGGCGCTTTTCCTCAAGGTCTGAGAACTAGACAAACATGTCTACTTTTGCTACTCTACTAAATTTGAACTAAAGGTTTTAGTTAGAAGAATTATATAATAAAAGCAAAACAACTCAAAATTTATAAAAGAAACCATTTTATTGTAAATGACATCAACTTACACATAAGAATTTCTAAAGAATTTATTTAAATCAACTGAAATTTATATAAATGAGTTCAGCAAATCACAAGATACAAGATAAATGCCAATATTAAATTTCACTTTAATACACTAGCTATATGCAATTTGTAAATAAAATTAGAAAAAATAATTCTACTCAGTAGCTCAATGTGTAGTGGCATAAAATTCCAAACATGTATTGTTATGTCATATTTTCTGTAGGCCACAAATTCTGACACAGATTAGTTGAATGGGTCTACCACAAGGTCCTCGTGAGACTGAGGCTCTGTCTTAACATATGGTTGACTGGAGAAGAATGCACTTCTGAGCTCATTCTGGTTAGCTGTGGCATTATTGTTTGGATTGAGGCCCGGGTTTCTTTTGATCTGTTGGTCAGGGCACTCCCTCCACTCTTTGTTACACAAGCCTGTCAATAGGAAAGCCCAAAACACTGAAGCTTGCTTCTGCAGAGCAAAGTATACCACAAAAGAGAGAGAGGAAGAAAATAAGAAAAGAAGAACACGAGAGAGATCCAAGATGGCTGATCGCTAACAGCTCAGGATTGTAGCTCCCAGTGAAAGCTTGGAAAACGTGAGGACGCCACATTTTCAGAGAAATTTTCATCGCCCACGGACCAGAATGTTTCCAGTGGAGGAGCCCCGCGGGTCACCAGCGAGACTTCTGTGGCCGGCGCAGTGGTTTTGTCGTCGCCTTGGCGCGGCAGCTCTTCGTGCACAGTGAGTGAAACTGGTTCCCCTACTGACTGGTGTTTGGGGCTCCGGGAAGGCAGAGCCGCTTGTTGCAGACTCAAGAAGGAAGCCAGACCAGAGATTCCCAGGCAGAAGAGCACCATCAGTCTTATTGCTGCTGTTTTGGCCGGCGCAGTGGGTTGCACAGATTCCAGCACTGGGAATCAATAAATTAGACATCCTCTCAGGAACTAAATCAGAAAGGCACTAATTGTAAAGACATCAGATGGATAAAATTACAATAAAGGGAAAAAAACAGCCTAAAAAGGCCAAAAAAACCGAAAGTCAGAACCCCTCTTCCTCTACAGGGGATAGCAATTCCTCATCAGTAATGGAACAAGCCCTAATGGAAGAGGACTGTGTTCCAGTATCTGAAGTAGGCTTTAAAAGGTGGATGATAAAAAATTTTGGGGAGTTGAAACAACTTGTGCTAACCCAATGTAAAGAAATTAAGAGCTTTGAACAAAGGTTTAATGAAATAATAAAAAGAATGGACAATATAGAAAGGAATATAAATAAACTAATGGAGTTGAAAAATACAACATGAGAACTTAGTGAAATATGCACAAGTTTGAATAGCCGAATTAATCAAGCAGAAGAAAGGATATCAGAGGTTGAAGACAAAATTAATGAAATGGAACAAGAAGACAAGAATAGGGAAAAAAGGATAAAAAGGAATGAGCAAAGTCTCCAAGAATTATGGGACTATGTAAAAAGACCTAATCTGCGTTTGATAGGTGTACCTGAATGTGATGGAGAGAATAAATTTCAGCTGGAAAATACTTCAGGATATTATCCAGGAGAATTTTCCCAATCTAGCAAAGCAGGATACTATTCAACCTCAGGTAATACAGAGAACACCACAAAGATATTTCTTAAGAAGAGCAACCCCAAGACACATAATCATTAGATTCACCAGGGTTGAAACGAAGGAGAAAATACTAAGGGCAGCCAGAGAGAAAGGTCAGGTTACCCACAAAGGGAAACCTGTTAGACTTACAGCAGATCTCTCAGCAGAAACCCTACAAGCCAGAATAGAGTGGGGGCCAATATTTAATATTTAAAGAACAGAACTTCCAGCCCAGAATTTCATATCCTGCCAAACTAAGCTTCATAATTGAAGGAAAAATAAAATCCTTTATGAACAAGAACGTACTCAGAGATTTTATTATCACCAGGCCTGCTTTACAAAAACTTCTGGAAGAAGCATTACACACAGAAATGAACAACCAGTATTAGCCTTTCTAAAAATATACCAAAAAGTAAAAAGCATCAATATAAAGAAGAATTTACATCGACGAATGGATAAAATAGACAGCTAACATCAAATGGCAGTAATCTTAAATTGAAATCGACTAAATTCCCCAATCAAAAGATACAGCCAAAACCTAACAATATACTACATCCAGACCCATTTCATATACAAAGATACACAAAGACTCAATACAAAGGGTTGGGGACAGATTTACCAACCAAATGGAGAACAAAAACAAATAAATAAACAAAAAGGAGTTGCAATTTATGCATTTGATAAAACAGATTTCAAACCAACAAAGATAGAGTGGTATAAGGATCAATGCATCCTAACACCCAGATACATAAGACCCATTAAAAGATTTAGACTCAACAAGACAGAAAATTAATAATGATATCCAGAATCTGAACTCAGATCTGGAACAAGTAAACTTAATAAGCACTTGTAGAGCTCCCCACTTTAGATACATAAAATATACATTCTCCACTTTAAATACACAAAATAATGATCGGCCATTTTTAATGCCCATTCATAGAACAAAGCAATATTCCTGCTTTCTCTCCCTTTTTCTTCCTTTCTTTTTCCTTTCCTTCTTAAAAAAAAAGAAGAACACAAGACAGGTAAAATAAGAGCCAAGTGGCAGTCTTTTTTATAATTAAATATGAGAAGTGATATTCCTTATTTTCAAGTGTATTCGACTGATAAGCAGTGAGTAACCAATCACTTACTTTTTTCTTTTTTAAAATTTTTATTGCATTTTAGGTTTTGGGGTACATGTGCAGAATGGGCAAGATAGTTGCATAGGTACAAACCTGGCAGTGTGTTTTGCTGCCTTCCTCCCCTTAACCCACATTTGGCATTTCTCCCCAGGCTATCCCTCCCCAGCTCCCCCCGCTGTCCCTTTCCTATTCCCCCCAATAGACCCCAGTGTGTAGTACACCCCTCCCTGTGTCCATGTGTTCTCATTTTTCTCACCCACCTATGAGTGAGAATATGTGGTATTTCCTTTTCTCTTCTTGTGTCAGTTTGCTGAGAATGATGTTCTCCAGATTCATCCATGTCCTTACAAAGAACATAAACTCGTCATTTTTGATTGCTGCATAATATTCCATGGTGTAGGCCCAGTTCCAAGATGGCACCATAGAAACAACTCAGGATTGCAGCTCTCAGTGAAGGCGCAGAGGGTGAGTCCGAGCTGCATTTTCAGAGGGACTTTTGTAGCCCACAGAACTGGAAAATTCCCAGGTGTAGAAGAGACACAGGAGAGCAGAGCAGCCTGCTTGCATGGCCGTTTTGGCTGGCACTGCACTGTGGCACAGTGGCAGCCCGCACAAAGCTCACTGATCAGGGTGCCCTGTTAGACTGGCAATCTGAGTTTTGGGAGGGCAGATTGACATGTCCATTTGATTGAATGAGACTTGGATGGTGAACCAGACCAGGAGATTCCTGGGAAAAGCGATTTGTGCCAGTTCAGTGGGCAGCCACAGGGGTGATTGCACGGATCCCAGTGCCCAATCAGCAGGTGACTAAGGCGCCGGTGAGAGAGTCAACCATTCAATTTGGAAAGAAAAAGAGAGAGAGAGGAGGGACTCTGAGGCAGGGAGCCAGGTGATTGGGCTCAGCGGGTCCCACCCTCATGGGGACAACAGCTTGGTGATTCGAGGTGATCAGGGTTGAGAGTTTTGTTGCGGGGAAAGCAGAATCCAAACGGTGCAGCTCAGTGGGGGAGGGGCGTCTGCCACTATGGACACAATCCGCCCCTATTGAGGTACCGCCCACTGCTGAGGCAACCAGCCATAACACAGAGATGCCACCAACAGGGTAGAGTGCACCACAGTAGAACGGAGCCTGATGGCAGCAGGGTGAACCTGTGCTAGCAGGATGGAGCCCTGGCAGGCAAATAGTGAATATACTGCCTCCTAGCTGGGCAGGACAAGGCAACAGATACTAATAAAGAAAGCCACAACTCCCTGAGACAGAGCATCTGAGGAAAAAAAGGGGGGCTTTTATAAGTTCTGCTGCAGCAGACACATTCACCCAGCAACGCTGAATGAAAAACGGAGCCCACAGCTCAGCACTTGAGCTCCTATAAAGTACAGACCATCTCCTCAAGCAGCTCCCTGACCCCTGTATATCCAAAGAGCCACCTCAAAAAAAGGACTAATTAGACTGACATTTGGCGGGCATCATTCTGGGACAAAGATAGCAGAAGAAGAAACTGGTAGCATCCCTCACTGTTCTGCAGCTGCTACAGGTGTACCCCAGACAAGCAGGGCCTGGAGTGGACCTCAGGACTCATCCAGCAGAGGGGCTAAACCCTTAGAAGGAAAACTAAATAACAGAAATATTCATCATCAACAATCTGGGCGTCCACTCAGAGACCCAATAAAAGTCCACAACTACTAAGACGACAGGTGGATAAATTCACAAAGATGGGAAGAAACCAGCTCAAAACGGAGGAAAACACTCGAAACCAAAACACCTCACCTCCTACAAAGGAACAAAACTCCTCACCAGCAAGGGAACAAAGCTGGACAAAGTATGAGAGTGAAGAAATGACAGAATCAGACTTCAGAAGGTGGATAATGAGAAACTTCAGTGAGCTAAAAGAACACGTTCTAAATCAATGCAAGGAAACTAAGAACCTTGAAAAAAGATTTAAAAAAAGATTCGAAGAAATGATAACAAGAATGGACAACTTAGAGAGGAATATGAATAAATTGAAGGAGCTGAAAAACACAACACAAGAACTTCGCGAAGCATGCACAAGTTTCAACAGCCGAATTGACCAAGCAGAAGAAAGAATATCAGAAGTTGAAGATCAACTCAATGAAATAAAACGAGAAACCAAGATTAGAGAAAAAAGCGCGAAGAGGAATGAACAAAATCTCCAAGAAATGTGGGACTATGTGAAGAGACCTAACCTATATTTGATAGGTGTACCAGAAAGTGATGAATAGAATGAATCCAAGCTGTAAAACACTCTTCAGGATATTATCCATGAAAATTTCCTCAACCTAGCAAGGCAGGCCAATACTCAACTCCAGGAAATACAGAGAACACCAAAAACATATTCTGCAAGAAGAGCAACCCCAAGGCACATAATCGTCAGATTCACCAGGGTTGAAATGAAGGAGAAAATACTAAGGGCAGCCAGAGAGAAAGGTTGGGTCACCCACAAATGGAAACCCATCAGACTAACAGCAGATCTCTCCACAGAAACTCTACAAGCCAGAAGAGAGTGGGGGCAAATATTCAACATCCTTAAAGAAAAGAACTTTCAACCCAGAATTTCATATCCAGCCAAACTGAGATTCAAAAGTGAAGGAAGAATACAATCTTTTGCCAACAAGCAAGAACTCAGAGATTTTGTCCCCACCAGGCCTGCTTTACAAGAGCTCCTGAAAGAGGCACTAAACATAGAAAGGAACAACCGGTACCAGCCATTCTAGAAACATACCAAATGCTAAAGAGCATCAAAAAAATGAAGAATCTGCATCAACCAAGAAATAAGAGAGCCAGATAGTATCAAAATGGCAGTATCAAACAAACACATAACAATATTAACCCTAAATGTAAATGGGCTATATGCACCAATCAAAAGACACAGACTGGCAAATTGGATAAAAAACCAAAACCCATCGGTGTGCTGTATCCAGGAAACCCGTCTCACATGCAAAGATTCACAAAGGCTTAAAATAAGGGGATGGAGGAAGATTTACCAAGCAAGTGGAGAGCAAAAAGAAGCAGGAGTTGCAATTCTCATCTCTGATAAAATAGACTTTAAAGCAACAAAGATCAAAAGAGACAAAGAAGGTCATTACATAATGGTAAAAGGATTGATACAACAAGAAGAGCTAACGATCCTAAATATATATGGACCCAATACAGGAGCACTCAGATATATAAGGCAAGTTCTTAATGACCTGCAAAGAGACTTAGACTCCCACACAATAATAGTGGGAGATTTTAACACTCCACTGTCAATATCAGACAGATCAACCAGACAGAAAATTAACAAGAATGTACAGGGCTTGAACTCAGACCTGGAGCAAGCAAACATGATAGACATTTACAGAACTCTCCATCCCAAATCCACAGAATATACATACTTCTCAGCATCACATCACACCTACTCCAAAACTGACCACATAATTGAAGGTAAAGCACTTCTCAGCAAATGCAAAACAACTGAAATCATAACAAACAGTCTCTCAGACCATAGTGCAGTCAAGTTGGAACTCAGAATTCAGAAACTAACTCAGAACCGCACAGCTTCATGGAAACTGAACAACTGGCTCTTGAATGTTGATTGGATAAACAATGAAATGAAGGCAGAAATAAAGAAGTTCTTTGAAACCAACGAGTATGAAGACACAACATACCAGAATCTCTGGGACACATTTAAAGCAGTCTGTAGAGGAAAATATATAGCAATAAGTGCCCACATGAGAAGATAGGAGAGATCCAAAATTGAAAGAGCTAGAGGAGCAAGATCAAAAAACTCAAAACCTAGCCAAAGACAAGAAATAATTAAAATCAGAGCAGAACTGAAGAAGATAGACACACACACACACACACACACACACACAAAAAACAAAAAAAAACTTTAAAAAACAGTAAATCCAAGATCTGGTTTTTTGAAAAAATCAACAAAATAGACAAATCACTAGCCAGACTGATAAAAAAGAAGGTAGAGAACAACCAAACAGATGCAATAAAAAACGATAAAGGGGAAATCACCACAGATTCCACAGAAATTTAAACCATCATCAGAGAATACTACAAAAATCTCTATCCCCATAAACTAGTAAACCAGGAAGAAATGGATAAATTCCTGGACACTTGTGTCCTCCCAACCCTAAACCACGAGGAAGCCGAAACAATGAATAGACCAATAACAACGTCTGAAGTCGAGGGAGCAATTAAGAGCCTACCACACAAAAAAAGCCCTGGTCTAGATGGGTTCACAGCCGAATTCTACCAGACACACAAAGAGGAGCTGGTACAATTCCTTCTGAAACTATTTCAAATAATCCAGAAAGTGGAAACCCTTCCAAAATCATTTTATGAGACCAATATCATCCTGATACCAAAACCCGGCAGAGACTCAACAAGAAAATAAAACTTCAGGCCAATATCCATGATGAACATAGATGCAAAAATCTTCAATAAAATACTGGGAAACCTATTGCAACAGCACGTTAAAAAACTTATCCATTATGAATAAATATAATTGATCCCAGGCATGCAAGCCTGGTTCAACATACGCAAGTCTATAAACGTCATTCACCATAATAACAGAACCAAAATTAAAACCCACATGATTATCTCAATTGATGCAGAGAAGGCATTTGACAAAATTTTGCAGTCCTTTAAGCTAAAAACTCTCAATAAACTTGGTATTGATGGAACGTTTCTCAAAGTAATAAAAGCTATTTATGACAAACCAACAGCCAATATCATACTGAATAGGCAAAAACTGGAAGCATTCCCTTTGAAATCTGCACAAGACAAGGATGCCCTCTCTCACCACTCCTATTCAACATAGTACTGGAAGTTCTAGCCAGAGCAATCAGGCAAGAAAAAGAAATAAAGGGTATTCAAATAGGAAAGGAGGAAGCCAAATTGTCTCTATTCGCAGATGACATGATAGTATACCTAGAAGACCCCATCACCTCAGCCCAAAAACTCCTGAAACTGATAAGCAACTTCAGCAAAGTCTCAGGATATAAAATCAATGTGCAAAAATCACAAGCATTCCTATACACCAATAACAGACTTAAAGAGAACCAAATCAAGAATGAACTGCCATTCACAATTGCTACAAAGAGAATAAAATACCTAGGAATACAACTTACAAGGAACGTAAGGGACCTCTTCAAGGAAAACTACAAACCACTGCTCAACGAAATAAGAGAGGACACAAACAGATGGAGAAACATTCCATGTTCATGGTTAGGAAGAATCAATATCGTGAAAATGGCTATACTGCCCAAAGTAATTTACACAATCAATGCTATCCCCATCAAGCTACCATTGAATTTCCTCACAGAACTGGAAAAAACCACCATGAACTTCATATGGAACCAAAAGAGAGCCCGCATAGCCAAGTCAATTCTAAGCAAAAAGAACACAGCAGGAGGCATCACACTACCAGACTTCAAACTATACTACAAGGCTACAGTAATCAAAACAGCATGGTACTGGTACCAAAACAGAGATATAGACCAATGGAACAGAACAGAGGCATCGGAGGCAAATCAACATATCTACAACCATATAATCTTTGATAAACCAGACAAAACAAGCAATGGGGAAAGGATTCCTGTTTAACAAATGGTGTTGGGAAAACTGGTTAGCCATGTGCAGAAAGCAGAAACTGGACCCCTTCCTGACACCTTACACTAAAATTAACTCCAGATGGATTAAAGACTTAAACATAAGACCTGGCACCATAAAACCCTAGAAGAAAATCTAGGCAAAACCATTCAGGACATAGGAGTAGGCAAGGACTTCATGACCAAAACACCAAAAGCATTGGCAACAAAAGCCAAAATAGACAAATGGGACCTAATCAAACTCCACAGCTTCTGCATGGCAAAAGAAACAGTCACTAGAGTGAATCGGCAACCAACAGATTGGGAAAAAATCTTTGCAGTTTACCCATCTGACAAAGGGCTGATATCCAGAATTTACAAAGAACTCAAACAGATTTACAGGAAAAAAAAAAACAAGCCCATTCAAAAATGGGCAAAGGATATGAACAGACACTTTACAAAAGAAGACATACATGAGGCCAACAAACACATGAAAAAATGCTCATCATCACTGGTCATTAGAGAGATGCAAATCAAAACCACATTGAGATACCATCTCACGCCAGTTAGAATGGCGATCATTAAAAAATCTGGAGACAACAGATGCTGGAGAGGATGTGGAGAAATAGGAACACTCTTACACTGTTGGTGGGAGTGTAAATTAGTTCAACCATTGTGGAAGACAGTGTGGCGATTCCTCAAGGACCTAGAAATAGAAATTCCATTTGACCCAGCAATCCCATTACTGGGTATATATCCAAAGGACTATAAATCGTTCTACTATAAGGACACATGCACACGAATGTTCATTGCAGCACTGTTTACAATAGCAAAGACCTGGAACCAACCCAAATGCCCATCGATGATAGACTGGACTGGGAAAATGTGGCACATATACACCATGGAATATTATGCAGCAATCAAAAATGACGAGTTTATGTCCTTTGTAAGGACATGGATGAATCTGGAGAACATCATTCTCAGTAAACTGACAAAAGAACAGAAAAGGAAATATCACATATTCTCACTCATAGGCGGGTGAGAAAAATGAGAACACATGGACACAGGGAGGGTGGTACTATACACTGGGACCTATTGGGGGCAATAGGGGAGGGACAGCCCGTGGGAGCCGAGGAGGGATAACCTGGGAAGAAATGCCAAATGTGGGTGAAGGGGAGGAAGGCAGCAAAACACACTGCCATGTGTGTACCTATGCAACTATCTTGCACGTTCTGCACATGTACCCCAAAACCTAAAATGCAATAAAAATTAAAAATATATATATTTCATGGTGTACATGTGCCACATTTTCCCAGTCCAGTCTATCGTCCATGGGCATTTGGGTTGGTTCCAGGTCTTTGCTATTGTAAACAGTGCTGCAATGAACATTCATGTGCATTTGTCCTTATAGTAGAACGATTTATATTTCTTTGGATATATACCCAGAATTGGGATTGCTGGGTCAAATGGAATTTCTACTTCTAGGTCCTTGAGAAATCGCCACACTGTCTTCCACAATGTTTAACTAATTTACACTCCCACCAACAGTGTAAGAGTGTTCCTATTTCTCCACATCCTCTCCAGAATATGTTGTCTCCAGCTTTTTTAATGATCGCCATTCTAACCGGTGTGAGATGGTATCTCAATGTGGTTTTGATTTGCATCTCTCTAATGACCAGTGATAATGAGCATTTTTTCATGTGTTTGTTGGCGTTATGCATGTCTTCTTTTGTAAAGTGTCTGTTCATGTCCTTTGCCCATTTTTGAATGGGCTTGTTTTATTTTTTTTTCCTGTAAATTTGTTTGAATTCTTTGTAAACACTGGATATCAGCCCTTTGTCAGTTGGGTAAACTGCAAAGATTTTTTCCCCAATCTGTTGGTTGTCGATTCACTCTAGTGACTGTTTCTTTTGCCTTGCAAAAGCTGTGGAGTTTGATTAGGTCCCATTTCGCTATTTCAGCTTTTGTTGCCAATGCTTTTGGTGTTTTGGTCATGAAGTCCTTGCCTACTCCTATGTCCTGAATGGTTTTGCCTAGATTTTCTTCTAGCGTTTTTATGGTACCAAGTCTTATGTATAAGTCTTTAATCCATCTGGAGTTATTTTTAGTGTGAGGTGTCAGGAAGGGGTCCAGTTTCTACTTTCTGCACATGGCTAACCAGTTTTCCCAACGCCATTTGTTAAACAGGGAATTCTTTCCCCATTGCTTGTTTTTGTCTGGTTTATCAAATATTATATGGTTCTAGACATGTTGATTTGCCTCCAATGCCTCTGTTCTGTTCTGTGGGTCTATATATCTGGTTTGTTATGAGTACCATGCGGTTTTGATTACTGTAGCCTTGTAGAATAGTTTGAAGTTTGGTAGTGTGATGCCTCCTGCTGTGTTCTTTTGCTGTGCGGGCTCTCTTTTGGTTCCATATGAAGTTCATGGTGGTTTTTTCCAGTTCTGTGAGGAAATTCAATGGTACCTTGATGGGGATAGCATTGATTGTGTAAATTACTTTGGGCAGTATAGCCATTTTCACAATATTGATTCTTCCTAACCATGAACATGGAATGTTTCTCCATCTGTTTGTGTCCTCTCTTATTTCGTTGAGTAGTGGTTTGTAGTTTTCCTTGAAAAGATTTCTTACGTTCCTCATAAGTTGTATTCCTAGGTATTTTATTCTTTTTGTAGCAATTGTGAATACCAGTTCATTTTTGATTTGGTTCTCTTTAAGTCTTTTATTTTTGTATAGGAATGCTTGTGACTTTTGCACATTGATTTTATATCTGGAGAGTTTGCTGAAGTTGCTTATCAGTTTCAGGAGTTTCTGGGCTGAGGTGATGGGGTCTTCTAGGTATACTATCATGTCGTCTGCAAATAGAGACAATTTGGCTTCCTCCTTTCCTATTCGAATACACTTTATTTCGTTTTCTTGCCTGATTGCTCTGACTAGAACTTATATGTTGAATAGGAGTGGTGAGAGAGGGTATCCTTGTCTCTTGCCAGATTTCAAAGAAAATGCTTCCAGTTTTTGCCCATTCAGTATGATATTGGCTGTTGGTTTGTCATAAATAGCTTTTATTACTTTGAGATATCTTCCATCAATACCGAGTTTATTGAGAGTTTTTAGCATAAAGGGCTGTTAAATTTTGTCAAATGCCTTCTCTGCGTCAATTGAGATAATTATGTGGTTTTTGGTTTTGGTTCTGTTTATGTGGTGAATGACGTTTATAGACTTGGGTATGTTGAACCAGCCTTGCATGCCCAGGATGAATCCTACTTTATCATGGTGGGTAAGTTTTTAATGTGCTGTTGCAATCAATTTGCCAGTATTTTATTGAAAAGTTTTGCATCTCTGTTCATCATAGATATTGGAATGAAGTTTTCTTTTCTTTTTGAGTCTCTGCCGGGTTTTGGTATCAGGATGATGTTGGTCGTATAAAATGATTTGGAAAGGGTTCCCTCTTTTTGATTATTTGGAATAGTTTCAGAAGCAATGGTACTAGCTCCTCTTTGTGTGTCTGGTAGAATTTCGCTGTGAACCCATCTGGACAAGGGCTTCTTTTGTGTGGTAGGCTCTTAATTGCTCCCTTGACTTCAGACCTTGTTATTGGTCTATTCATAGTTTTGGCTTCCTTGTGGTTTAGGCTTTGGAGGACACAGGTGTCCAGGAATTTACCCATTTCTTCCTGGTTTTTTAGTTTATGTTCATAAAGTTGTTTGTAGTATTCTCTGATGATGGTTTGAATTTCTGTGAAATCTGTGGTGATTTCCCCTTTATCTTTTTTTATTGCATCTACTTGGTTGTTCTCTCTTCTTTTTTATCAGTCTGGCTAGTGGTCTGTCTATTTTGTTGATCTTTTTGAAAAACCAGCTCTTGGATTTATTGATTTTTTGAAGTGTTTTTTTGTGTCTCTATCTCCTTCAGTTCTGCTCTGATCTTAGTTATTTTTTGTCTTCAGCTAGGTTTTGAGTATTTTTTATCTTGCTCCTCTAGCTTTTTCAATTTTGACGATAGGATGTCAATTTTGGATCTCTCCACTCTTCTCATTTTGGGTACTTATTGCTATATATTTTCCTCTACAGACTGCTTTACATGTGTCCCAGAGATTCTGGTATGTTGTGTCTTCATTCTCGTTGGTTTGGAAGAACTTCTTTATTTCTACCTTCATTTCATTGTTTATCCAATCAACATTCAAGAGCCAGTTGTTCAGTTTCCATGAAGCTGTGCAGTTCTGAGTTGGTTTCTGAATTCTGAGTTCTAACTTGATTGCACTATGGTCTTAGAGACTGTTTGTTATGATTTCAGTTGTTTTGCATTTGCTGAGGAGTGCTTTACTTCCAATTATGTGGTCAATTTTGGAGTAGGTGTAATGCGGTGCTGAGAAAAATGTATATTCTGTGGATTTGGGATGGAGAGTTCTGTAAATGTCCATCAGGTTTGCTTGTTCCAGGTCTGAGTTCAAGTCCTGGATATCCTTGTTAATTTTCTGTCTGGTTGATCTGTCTGATATTGACAGTGGAGTGTTAAAGTCTCCCACTATTATTGTGTGGGAGTCTAAGTCTCTTTGTAAGTCATTAAGAACTTGCCTTATATATCTGGGTGCTCCTGTATTGGGTCCATATATATTTAGAATCGTTAGCTCTTCTTGTTGTATCGATCCTTTTACCATTATGTAATGACCTTCTTTGTCTCTTTTGATCTTTGTTGCTTTAAAGTCTATTTTATCAGAGATGAGAATTGCAACTCCTGCTTTTTTTTGCTCTCCATTTGCTTGGTAAATCTTCCTCCATCCCTTTATTTTGAGCCTTTGTGAATCCTTGCATGTGAGATGGGTTTCCTGGATACAGCACACCGATGGGTTTTGGTTTTTTATCCAATTTGCCAGTCTGTGTCTTTTGATTGGTGCATTTAGCCCATTTACATTTAGGGTTAATATTGTTATGTGTGAGTTTGATACTGCCATTTTGATGCTAGCTGGTTGTTTTGTCCCTTGGTTGATGCAGATTCTTCATTTTGTTGATGCTCTTTAGCATTTGGTATGTTTCTAGAATGGCTGGTACTGGTTGTTTCTTTCTATGTGTAGTGCCTCTTTCAGGAGCTCTTGTAAAGCAGGCCTGGTGGTGACAAAATCTCTGAGTTCTTGCTTGTTGGCAAAAGATTTTATTCTTCCTTCACTTATGAAGCTCAGTTTGGCTGGATATGAAATTCTGGGTTGAAAGTTCTTTTCTTTAAGGATGTTGAATATTGGCCTCCAGTCTCTTCTGGCTTGTAGTGTTTCTGCCGAGAGATCTGCTGTTAGTCTGATTGGCTTCCCTTTGTGAGTGACCCGACCCTTCTCTCTAGCTGCCCTTAGTATTTTCTCTTTCATTTCAACCTTGGTGAATCTGACGATTATGTGCCTTGGGGTTGCTCTTCTTGCAGAATATCTTTGTGGTGTTCTCTGTATTTCCTGGAGTTGAGTTTTGGCCTGCCTTGCTAGTATGGGGAAATTTTCCTGGATAATAACCTGAAGAGTGTTTTCCAGTTGGTTTCATTCTCCTCTTCACATTCTCGTATGCCTATCAAACGTAGGTTCGGTCTCTTCACATAGTCCCACATTTCTTGGAGATTTTGTTCATTTCTCTGCGCTTTTTTCTCTAATCTTGGTTTCTCTTTTTATTTCATTGAGTTGATCTTCAACTTCTAATATTCTTTCTTCTGCCTGGTCAATTCGGCTGTTGAAACTTGTGCATGCTTTGCAAAGTTCTCATGTTGTGTGTTTCTGCTTTTTCAATTCATTCATCTTCCTCTCTAAGCTGTCCATTCTTGTTATTATTTCCTCGAATTTTTTTCAAATCTTTTTTCAACGTTCTTAGTTTCTTTGCATTGCTTTAGAACATGTTGTTTTAGCTCACAGAAGTTTCTCATTATTTACCTTCTGTAGTCTGATTTCGTCATTTTGTCCCTCTCATTCTCCATCCAGCTTTGTTCCCTTGCTGGTGAGGAGTGTTGGTCCTTTGTAGGAGGTGAGGTGTTTTGGTTTCTGGTGTTTTCCTTTTTTTTGCCCTGGTTTCTTTCCATCTTTTTGAATTTACCTCTCGTCTTAGTAGTTGCTGACTTTTGGATTGGGTCTCTGAGTGGACGCCCAGATTGTTGATAATGAAGTATTTCTGTTACTTAGTTTTTTTTCTAATGGTTTATCTTCTTTGCTGTATGAGTGCTGAGGTCCACTCCAGGCCCTGCTTGTCTGGGGTACACCTGTAGCAGCTGTGGAACAGTGAGGGATGCTACCAGTTTCTTCTTCTGCTATCTTTGTCCCAGAATGATGCCCACCAAATGTCAGTCTGATTAGTTCTTTTTTGTGGTGACTATTTGGATATACAGGGGTCAGGGAGCTGCTTGAGGAGACGGTCTGTGCTTTATAGGAGCTCCAATGCTGAGCTGTGAGCTCCGTTGTTTATTCAGGGTTGTTTGGGGGATGTGTTTATATCTGCTGCAACAGAACTCAGCAAACCCCCCCCTTTTTTTCCCCTGAGATGCTCTGTCTCAGGGAGTTGGGGCTTTCTTTATATGTATCTGTTGCACTGTTCTGCCTGCCTAGGAGGCAGTCTATTCACTATTTGCCTGCCGTGGCTCTGCCCTGCTAGCACAAGTCTGCCCTGCTGCCACGGGGCTCTGTTCTACTGTGGTGTGGTCCACCCTCTTGGTGTCATCTCTCTGTTATGGCTGGTTGCCTCAGCAATGGCAGGCTGCATCAGCAGTGGGTGGTACCTCAGTAGGGGCAGATTACATCCATAGTGGCAGATGCCCCTCCCCCACCGAGCTGCACCATTTGGATTCAGCTGACCCTGCAGCAAAACTCTCAGTCCTGAGCGCCTCAAATTGCCATGCTGCTTGTCCCTATAAGGGTGGCACCCACCGAGCCCAATCACCTGGCTCCCTGCCTCAGAGTCTCTCCTCTCTCTCTCTCTCTCTTTTTCTTTTCAAATGGAATGGTTGACTCTCTCACAGGCGCCCCAGTCTTCTGCTGATTGGCCACTGAAATTTGTGTGATCCTCCCTGTGGCAGCCCACTGCACTGGCACAAATCGCTATTTCCAGGAATCTCCTTGTCTGGATCACCATCCAAGTCCTGTTCAATCAAATGGACATGTCAATATACCCTCCCAAAACTCAGATTGCCGGTTTAACAGGGCACCCAGACCACGAGCTTTGTGCGGGCTCCTGCTGCGCCATGGCGCAGTGCCGGCCATAACAGCCATGCAAGCAGGCTGCTCTGCTCTCCTGTGTCTCTCCTACACCTGGGAATTTGCCAGTTCTGTGGGCTTCAAAAGTCCGTCTGAAAATGCAGCTAGGACTCACCCTCTGCGCCTTCACTGAGAGCTGCAATCCTGAGTTGTTTCTATGGCGCCATCTTGGAACCCCTACTTTTTTCACATGGTGTGTATACTGGGAAATAAAAATTATTATGAGTCAGCATGAAGGCTGCTCACTACGTGTGCCAAGGTGAGACAAGTGCAAAAATATCTAAATTTTGTTTTTCAATTTCAACGACTTCAGGATGGGTTTTGAAAAATGATATCAAGAGAGGAAATGACTTTCTCAAGATTGAAGTAATAAAACTTGGACATGTTTGAGAGGTTTTTATGTTATATCCCACACTTTGTAGTCTCTTTCTCTAAGTTTAGCATTAGCTATGTTTAATATCAACTCCCAAAAGTCATTAATATTGTTTTGTACATGTCTCATGAGATCCCTTGGAGCTGGATGATGGCATAATCCCCATTGTGTGGATTGTGAGACTGTGCAATCTCTGAGAGGCACAATGACATATCTGGGATTACACAATTAATTTATTAAAAATAAAGACATTATCAAACTTGTGACTCTGGCTGCATTCAGTTTTTCAAGAACTGGTGCACGGGTGCTGTGTTTGCATAAGTGTGCAAAGCTACTGATATAACCTGGGAGAGAAAGATAAGCAGTCAGCAGTGCAGAAAAGCCTTTGTGTAGGTCCTATTGAAGGAAGGCAGGTCTTATTGAAAGAATAAAACCTTCAAGAAGTGACCTCATTTCTTTGGTGAAAGATCCTAACAGCACTAAAGTCTCTAGTAACCAAAAACTCAAGTTCTAAAGACAGTCCCCTATTGCAGTCAGTTGGCCAGAATCTCTCAAGATAGAAAGATGTTCCGCTGTATACCAACTTTTCTAAAGATGCAGAAGTTGTCTCAGTTCCTAAATCTTTTCTAAAGATGCAGAAATTCTGTTTTCACTTTTCCCCACAATGTTTTAAGCTACTGGGCAAGAGGCAACCAGAAGTAAAACAGAAGAGTGAACCATCTAAGCATGTCATCATCTGTAAATTCACCAGGGCAGACTCATACCCCCTCATCATCACAAATGTGTGTGTAAGTGTTAGGACAAGGAAATGAAAGGGCCCTCATCGGGAAACAGGAAGAAACACATTGTTAAGAGTTGAAACTCTGGTGAATCTTTTTTTCATATAATTTTTATTGCGTTTTAGGTTTTGGGGTACATGTGCAGAACGTGCAAGATAGTTGCATAGGTATACACATGGCAATCTGTTTTGCTGCCTTCCTCCCCTTAACCCACATTTGGCATTTCTCCCCAGGCTATCACTCCCCAGCTCTGCCCCCCGCTGTCCCTGCCATATTCCCCCCAATAAACCCCACTGTGTAGTATCCCTCTCCCTGTGTCCATGTGTTCTCATTTTTCTCACCCACATATGAGTGAGAATATGTAGTATTTTCTTCTCTGTTCTTGTGTCAGTTTGCTGAGATTGATGTTCTCCAGATTCATCCATGTCCTTACAAAGAACATAAACTCGTCATTTCTGATTGCTGCATAATATTCCATGGTGTATATGTGCCACATTTTCCCAGTCCAGTCTATTATCGATGGGCATTTGGGTTGGTTCCAGGTCTTAGCTATTGTAAACAGTGCTGCAATGAACATTCGTGTGCATCTGTCCTTAGAGTAGAATGATTTATATTCCCTTGTATATATACCCAGTAATGGGATTTCTGGGTCAAATGGAATTTCTATCTCTAGGTCCTTGAGAAATCGCCACACTGTCTTCCACAATGGTTGAACTAATTTACACTCCCACCAACAGTGTAAGAGTGTTCCTATTTCTCCACATCCTCTCCAGCATCTGTTGTCTCCAGATTTTTTAATGATCGCCATTCTAACTGGCGTGAGATGGTATCTCAATGTGGTTTTGATTTGAACCTCTCTAACGACCAGGGATGATGAGCATTTTTTCATGTGTTTGTTGCCCTCATGTATGTCTTCTTTTGTAAAGTGTCTGTTCATGTCCTTTGCCCATTTTTGAATGGGCTTGTTTGGGTTTTTTTTCCTGTAAATCTGTTTGAGTTCTTTGTAAATTCTGGATATCAGCCCTTTGTCAGTTGAGTAAACTGCAAAGATTTTTTCCCAATCTGTTGGTTGCTGATTCACTCTAGTGACTGTTTCTTTTGCCATGCAAAAGCTGTGGAGTTTGATTAGGTCCCATTTGTCTATTTTGGCTTTTGTTGCCAATGCTTTTGGTGTTTTGGTCATGAAGTCCTTGCCTACTCCTATGTCCTGAATGGTTTTGCCTAGATTTTCTTCTAGGGTTTTTATGGTTCCAGGTCTTAGCTATTGTAAACAGTGCTGCAATGAACATTCGTGTGCATCTGTCCTTAGAGTAGAATGATTTATAGTCCTTGGATATATACCCAGTAATGGGATTGCTGGGTCAAATGGAATTTCTATTTCTAGGTCCTTGAGGAATCGCCACACTGTCTTCCACAATGGTTGAACTAATTTACACTCCCACCAACAGTGTAAGAGTGTTCCTATTTCTCCACATCCTCTCCAGCATCTGTTGTCTCCAGATTTTTTAATGATCGCCATTCTAACTGGCGTGAGATGGTATCTCAATGTGGTTTTGATTTGCATCTCTAATGACCAGTGATGATGAGCATTTTTTCATGTGTTTGTTGGCCTCATGTATGTCTTCTTTTGTAAAGTGTCTGTTCATGTCCTTTGCCCATTTTTGAATGGGCTTGTTTGTTTTTTTCCTGTAAATCTGTTTGAGTTCTTTGTAAATTCTGGATATCAGCCCTTTGTCAGTTGGGTAAACTGCAAAGATTTTTTCCCAATCTGTTGGTTGCTGATTCACTCTAGTGACTGTTTCTTTTGCCATGCAAAAGCTGTGGAGTTTGATTAGGTCCCATTTGTCTACTTTGGCTTTTGTTGCCAATGCTTTTGGTGTTTTGGTCATGAAGTCCTTGCCTACTCCTATGTCCTGAATGGTTTTGCCTAGATTTTCTTCTAGGGTTTTTATGGTGCCAGGTCTTATGTTTAAGTCTTTAATCCATCTGGAGTTAATTTTAGTGTAAGGTGTCAGGAAGGGGTCCAGTTTCTGCTTTCTGCACATGGCTAACCAGTTTTCCCAACACCATTTGTTAAACAGGGAATCCTTTCCCCATTGCTTGTTTTTGTCTGGTTTATCAAAGATTATATGGTTGTTGATAAGTTGATTTGCCTCCGATGCCTCTGTTCTGTTCCGTTGGTCTATATCTCTGTTTTGGTACCAGTACCATACTGTTTTTATTACTGTAGCCTTGTAGTATAGTTTGAAGTCTGGTAGTGTGATGCCTCCGCTGTGTTCTTTTGCTTAGAATTGACTTGGCTATGCGGGCTCTCTTTGGTTCCATATGAAGTTCATGGTGGTTTTTCCAGTTCTGTGAGGAAATTCAATGGTAGCTTGATGGGGATAGTGTTGATTCTGTAAATTACTTTGGGCAGTATAGCCATTTTCACGATATTGATTCTTCCTAACCATGAACATGGAATGTTTCTCCATCTGTTTGTGTTCTCTCTTATTTCGTTGAGCAGTGGTTTGTAGTTTTCCTTGAAAAGGTCCCTTACGTTCCTTGCAAGTTGTATTCCTAGGCATTTTATTCTCTTTTGAGCAATTGTGAATAGCAGTTCGTTCTTAATTTTGTTCTCTTTTAGTCTGTTATTGGTGTATAGGAATGCTTGTGATTTTTGCACATTGATTTTATATCCTGAGACTTTGCTGAAGTTGCTTATCCATTTCAGGAGTTTTTGGGCTGAGGTGATGGGGTCTTCTAGGTATACTATCATGTCCTCTGCAAATAGAGACAATTTGGCTTCCATTTTTCTTATTCGAATACCCTTTATTTCTTTTTCTTGCCTGATTGCTCTGGCTAGAACTTTCAGTACTATGTTGAATAGGAGTGGTGAGAGACGGCATCCATGTCTCAGGCCAGATTTCAAAGAAAATGCTTCCAGTTTTTGCCCATTAAGTATGATATTGGCTGTTGGTTTGTCATAAATAGCTTTAATTACTTTGAGATATCTTCCATCAATACCGAGTTTATTGAGAGTTTTTAGCATAAAGGCCTGTTGAATTTTGTCAAATGCCTTCTCTGCACCAATTGAGATAATCATGTGGTTTTTGGTTTTGGTTCTGTTTATGTGGTGAATGACGTTTATAGACTTGCATATGTTAAACCAGACTTGCATGCCAGAGAGAAATCCTACTTGATCATGATGGATAAGTTTATTAATGTGGTGTTGCAATCGGTTTGCCAGTATTTTATTGAAGATTTTTGCATCTATGTTCATCATGGATATTGGCCTGAAGTTTTATTTTCTTGTTGAGTCTCTGCCGGGTTTTGGTATCAGGATGATGTTGGTCTCATAAAATGATTTGGGAAGGTTCCTCTTTAGAATTATTTGGAATAGTTTCAGAAGGAATGGTACCAGCTCCTCTTTGTGTGTCTGGTAGAATTTGGCTGTGAACCCATCTGGACCAGGGCTTTTTGTGTGGTAGGCTCTTAATTGCTCCCTCGACTTCAGACCTTGTTATTGGTCTATTCATAGTTTCGGCTTCGCCGTGATTTAGGCTTGGGAGGACACAGGTGTCCAGGAATTTATCCATTTCTTCCTGGTTTACTAGTTTATGTGCACAGTTGTTTGTAATATTCTCTGATGATGGTTTAAATTTCTGTGGAATCTGTGGTGATTTCCCCTTTATCGTTTTCTATTGCATCTATTTGGTTGTTCTCTTTCTTTTTTTTAGAGTCTGGCTAGTGGTCTGTCTATTTTGTTGATCTTTTTTAAAAACCAGTTCTTGAATTTATTGATTTTTTGAAGGGTTTTTCGTGTCTCTATATCCTTCAGTTCTGCTCTGATCTTAGTTATTTCTTGTCTTCAGCTAGGTTTTGAGATTTTTTGATCTTGCTCCTCTAGCTCTTTCAATTTTGATGATAGGGTGTCAATTTTGGATCTCTCCACTCTTCTCATGTGGGCACTTATTGCTATATATTTTCCTCTACAGACTGCTTTAAATGTGTCCCAGAGATTCTGGTGTGTTGTGTCTTCATTCTCGTTGGTTTCAAAGAACTTCTTTATTTCTGCCTTCATTTCATTGTTTATCCAATCAACATTCAAGAGCCAGTTGTTCAGTTTCCATGAAGCTGTATGGTTCTGAGTTAGTTTCTGAATTCTGAGTTCTAACTTGATTGCACTATGGTCTGAGAGACTGTTTGTTATGATTTCAGTTGTTTTGCATTTGCTGAGGAGTGCTTTACTTCCAATTATGTGGTCAATTTTGGAGTAGGTGTGATGTGGTGCTGAGAAGAATGTATATTCTGTGGATTTGGGGTGGAGAGTTCTGTAAATGTCTATCAGGTTTGCTTGTTCCAGGTCTGAGTTCAAGCCCTGGATATCCTTGTTAATTTTCTGTCTGGTTGATCTGTCTGCTATTGACAGTGGAGTGTTAAAGTCTCCCACTATTATTGTGTGGGAGTCTAAGTCTCTTTGTAGGTCGTTAAGAACTTGCCTTATATATCTGGGTGCTCCTTTATTGGGTCCATATATATTTAGAATCGTTAGCTCTTCTTATTGTATTGGTTCTTTTACCATTATGTAATGACCTTCTTTGTCTCTTTGATCTTTGTTGCTTTAAAATCTATTTTGTCAGAGACGAGAATTGCAACTCCTGCTTTTTTTTTTTTTGCTCTCCATTTGCTTGGTAAATCTTCCTCCATCCCTTTATTTTGAGCCTTTGTGAATCTTTGCATGTGAGATGGGTTTCCTTGATACAGCACACCGATGGGTTTTGGTTTTTTATCCAATTTGCCAGTCTGTGTCTTTTCATTGGTGCATTTAGCCCATTTGTATTTAGGGTTAATATTGTTATGTGTTAGTTTGATACTGTTATTTTGATTCTAGCTGGCTGTTTTTTTTTTCTCGGTTGATGCAAATTCTTCATTTTGTTGATGCTCTTTAGCGTTTTGTATGTTTTTAGAATGGCTGGTAGTGGTTGTTCCTTTCTAAGTGTAGTGCCTTTTTTAGGAGCTCTTGTAAAGCAGGCCTGGTGGTGACAAAATTTCTGAGTTTTTCCTTGTTGGCAAAAGATTGTATTCTTCCTTCACTTATGAAGCTCAGTTTGGCTGAATATGAAATTCTGGGTTGAAAGTTCTTTTCTTTAAGGATGTTGAATATTGGCCCCCACTCTCTTCTGGCTTGTAGAGTTTCTGCCAAGAGATCTGCTGTGAGTCTGATGGGCTTCCCTTTGTGGGTGACCCGACCCTTCTCTCTGGCTGCCCTTAGTATTTTCTCCTTCATTTCAACCCTGGCGAATTTGACGATTATGTGCCTTGGGGTTGCTCTTCTTGCAGCATATCTTTGTGGTGTTCTCTGTATTTCCTGGAGTTGAGTATTGGCCTGCCTTGCTAGGTTGGGGAAATTTTCCTGGATAATATCCTGAAGAGTGTTTTCCAGCTTGGATTCATTCTCTTCGTCACATTCTGGTACACCTATCAAACGTAGGTTAGGTCTCTTCACATAGTCCCACATTTCTTGGAGATTTTGTTCATTTCTGTTTGTGCTTTTTTTCTCTAATATTGGTTCCTCTTTTTATTTCATTGAGTTAATCTTTGACTTCTGCTATTCTTTTTTCTGTTTGGTCAATTCGGTTGTTGAAACTTGTGCATACTTCAGGAAGTTCTTGTGTCGTGTTTTTCAGCTCCTTCAATTCATTCATATTTCTCTCTAAGTTGTCCATTCTTGTTATCATTTCCTCGAATCTTTTTTCAAGGTTCTTAGTTTCTTTGCATTGATTTAGAACGTGTTCTTTTAGCTCACTGAAGTTTCTCATTATCCACCTTCTGAAGTCTGATTTTGTCATTTTGTCACTCTTATTCTCTGTCCAGCTTTGTTCCCTTGCTGGTGAGGAGTTTCAGTCGTTTGTAAGAGGTGAGGTGTTTTGGTTTCAGGTGTTTTCCTTTTTTTGCGCTGGTTTCTTCCCATCTTTGTGGATTTATTTGCCTGTCGTCTTAGTAGTTGCTGTCTTTTTGATTGGGTCTCTGAGTGGATGCCCAGATTGTTGATGATGAAGTATTTTTGTTACTTAGTTTTTCTTCTAATGGTTTAGCCCCTCTGCTGTATGAGTGCTGAGGTCCACTCCAGGCCCTGCTTCTCTGGGGTACACCTGTAGCATCTGCAGAACAGTGAGGGATGCTACCAGTTTCTTCTTCTTCTATATTTGTCCCAGAATGATGCCCGCCTAACGTCACTCTGATTAGTTTTTTCTTGAGGTGGCTGTTTGAATATACAGGGATCAGGGAGCTGCTTTAGAAGAGGGTTTGTACTTCAGAGGAGCTCCAGTGATGAGCTGTGAGCTTTATTGTTCATTCAGGGTTTCTGGGCAGATGTGTTTCGGTCTGCTGCAGCAGAACTTATAAACCCCCTTCTTTTTTTTTTTCTCAGATGCTCTGTCTCAGGGAGTTGGGGCTTTCTTTATGAGTATCTGTTGCAGTTTCCTGCCCAGCTAGGAGGTAGTCTATTCACTATTTGCCTGCCGGGGCTCCGCCCTGCTAGCGCAGGTTTGCCCTGCTGCTATGGGGTTTCATTCTATTGTGGTGCACTCCGCCCTGTTGGTGGCATCTCTCTGTTATGGCTGGTTGCCTCAGAAATGGCAGGCTGCGTCAGCAGTGGGCGGTTCCTCCTTAGGGGTGGATTGCATCCATAGTGGCAGATGTCCCTCCCCCACCGAGCTGCACCATCCTGGATTCAGCTGACCCTGCAGCATAACTTTCAACCTTGAATCACCACAGTGCTTGTCTCTGTGAGTGTGGGACCTGCTGAGCCTGATCACCTGGCTCCCTGCCTCAGAGTATCTCCTCTCTCTCTCTCTTTTCAAATTGAATGGTTGACTCTCTCACAGGCGCCCCAGTTGC
>CM038413.1:35554100-35607565 GCA_021498475.1 Saguinus midas | reverse complement strand
ACCGTCCCAGATGCCGGCAACAAAACTCTCAGCCCCAAGTGCCTCCAGTCGCCGCCCTGCTTGTCCCGTGAGCGTGGGACCCGCCGAGCCCGATCACCCAGCTCCCTGCCTCAGAGTCCGTCCTCTCTCTCTCTCCTCTCCCCAAGCTGAAAGGTCGACTCTCTCACTGGCGCCCAGGAGATAGGGCACTGGGATCCGTGCGATCTCCCGTGCCGCTGCCCACTACCCCGGCTCAGATCACGCTTCCCAGGAAACTCCTGGTCTGGCTCATTGTCCAAGTCCCGCTCAATCAGATGGACATGCCAATCTGCCCTTCCAAATCTCAGATTGCCGGTTTAACAGGGCACCCAGACCGCTGGCGCCGTGCTGCGGCGCAGGCCAAAGAGGTGGCGGCGGAGCCGGCTGCGTTAGCCGGCTGCTAGCGTTTGGTGTCTCTCCCACACCTGAAATCTTCAACGCTCTGTGGGCATAAAAGGAACATCCGAGGATGCGGCTAGGACTCACCCTCTGCGAAAATAGGAAAAGTAGCTGGGCGTGGTGTTGCATGCCTGTCATTCCAGCTACTGAAGGCTGAAGCAGAAGAAAAGGAGACTTCCAGTCCCACCACCTTCCCCAACCCCCAGCCACAGCCAGCCTTCTTGTGGGCGGCGCCTGCAAAAGTTTTTGAATGAATGGAGGGGAGCCCAAGGCCATGGGAGCCATCACCTCGGACTCCAGAAGGGAAACAGGGCTTTCTGCATTTGAATGGGGATCTAGAAGGCGGCGCAGCTGCTGCTCCCAAAGCGATGCACCTCTCTTCACCTGGCAAAAAGAGAGGATTCTCAAAAAATGAAGAATTAAAAAAAGAAAAAACATTAGCACATCAGCTGTGGTCGTGAATCAGTCTCCGGAGGCCAGGCACAGTGTGGCTCGAGCCCATCCATCATCCCAAAACTTTGAGACGCCAGGTCAGGAGGATTGCAATAAAGTAATGAGACCCTGTCTGTAGAAAACATTTATTTATTTATTTGTTTGTTTGTTTATTTTGAGATGGAGCTTCACTGTTGTTACCCAGGCTGGAGTGCAATTGGATGATCTCAGCTCACCACAACCTTTACCTCCTGGGTTCAAGCAATTTTTCAACCTCAGCCTCCCGGGTAGCTGGAACTACAGGTGCACACCACCATGCCCAGCTAATTTTTGTATTTTTAATAGAAATGGGGTTTCACCTCATTGACCAGGATGGTCTCGATCTCTTGACCTCGTGATCCACCCACCTCAGCCTCCCAAAGTGCTGGGATTATAGGCGTGAGCCACCGCGCCTGGCCTAGAAAACATTTAAAAAACTGATCTGAGGGGCCGGGCCCAGTGGCTCACGCCTGTCATCTCAGCACTTTGGGAGGCCGAGGCTGGTGGATCACCTGAGGTCGGGAGTTGCAGACCAGCCTGACCAACCTGGTGAAACCCCGTCTCAAATAAATGAATGAATGATCTGGTCACAGTGGCGTTTGCCTGTGGTCCCAGGTACTCTGGAGGCTGAGGTGGAAGAATCTCTTGAGCCAAGGAGTGTCTAGACTGTGGTGAATGAGCTATGATGGCACCACTACACTTCAGCCAGGGTGACAGAGTGGGACACTGTAGATCAATAAAATCATTGGAAGGAGCTCTCTTTTTCTTACTTTCAATGGGTGTCTCTTTAGGCCAGATGAAAAACAAGAAAGAGAGAGAGAGAGAGAGAGAGAGAGAGAGAGAGAGAGAGAGAGAGAACAGGTGTTGGGAGGCGTGTCTGTTTGATGACTAAAAGTACACAAACCCAAACAAGGGAATAAAAATGCGTAGGTGTGTAAGATTCGGTAAATGCATCCTGTTTTCTTTTCTTCTCTGGAGAACACCTGTAATCCCAACAACTCGGGAGGCTGAGGCAGGTGGATCACCTAAGGTTGGGAGTTCGAGTGCAGCCTGACCATCATGGTGAAACCCTGTCTCTCAATAAATGAATGAATGAATAAATGATCTGGGCACAATGGCATGTGTCTGTGGTCCCAGGTACTCTGGAGGCTGAGGTGGAAGAATCTTGAGCCAAGGAGTGTCCAAGGAATGTCCAGACTGAAGTGAGTGAACTAGGATGACACCACTGCACTCTAGAATTTAAGCATCCCTCTGTCTCTCTCTCTCTCTTTCTGCATCCCTCCCTCCCCTCTCTCCCTCTTTTCCCTCTCTCCCTCCATTCCTCCCCCTCTCTCTCCCTCCCTCTTTTCTTTTCTTTTCCTTCCTTCCTTTATTTATTTATCTATTTATTCCTTTCATTTTTCTTTTTTCTTTCTTTCTTATTTCTTTTTTCTCACAGGATTGCCAAGCTAGGATTAACAGGTAACTGCCACCATGCCCAGCGAAACTTTCTTACTATTATTTTCTTACTATTATTATTTTGAGAGAGAGTCTCACTCTGTCACCCAGGCTGGATTGCCATGGTGGCATGGATCTCATTTCACTGCAACATCAGACTCCCTGGTTCAAGTGACTGGCCTGTCCCAGCCTACTGAGTTACTGATATAACAAGCATATGCCACCACACCTGGCACAGTTTTATATTTTTCTAGAGATGGGGTTTCACCATGTTGGCCAGCGTGGTCCTGAACTTCTGGCCTCAAGTGATCCACCTAGCTAGGCCCCCCAAAGTGCTGGAATTACAGTCATAGGCTGCCTCATTTGGCTTAGCCAATCTTTTTAATATATAATAGAGAAGGTGTTTCCTTATCCATGGGGTTGTGATATTGGTTTACTCAACATGTATAGTGCTAAAAGGTAAATTAGTGTTGTTTGTGACATGGATGTGAAAAGAGTGTGTGTGTGTGTGCATGTGCATGCACACTCACATGCTGTGCTAGAGGGAGGGGGGAGAGAGAGAAGAGGAAGAGACAGAGAGAGAGAGAGAGAGAGACCATCCTGACCATGAGGACCCAGAAATGGTGTCTGATTTGCATCTCTGTCTAGTCGCCCATCTGTCTGTAGGTGACTGATGATTCCACAAATGAGGACGAGCAGCATCTATTGAGCTCTTTCTTTCTCCCTCTCATCTGTGTCATCTCCGTGGTGGAAAGAGGAAAAAAGGAGGCTCTGATGGGAAGTTGTCCTCACGTCTGAGGAAGCTAAAGGTAGGCTGCTGACTGAACAAAGGGCATCCTATGTGACACTCTCACACCCGGACCCCCTAGAAATGCATGTTAGTTTTCATGCCGGGGCTGTCAGTTTATCCTGTAAGTCAGTCAACCCGCCCCCACACCCAGCAAGAACAGCACACTCCCGGTGGTCCAGTCTGGTCCCATCTGGCCCACCGAGGCCATCTGGTGAAACGGGTCACTAGCAAATTTGAAAGCAGCCCATGGCAGTCCCCCCTGGGGAGGAGGCTCCTGGCGGGCCTTTTGGGACTCCAGCGAGGATTTAGCACCAAAACCCCAAATCTAACCCACCCACTGATGCTTTCTCACTGGTTCCTTCCTCCTCTCACTGGGTCCAAGATATCACCTGAAGGCGCCAAAGACATTTCCACTCCGTGCTTTTTGTCTTTCTCTTTATTTTTAAATCATTTTCATCTTTTAAGAGATGCTCTTTCAAGGGAAATTTTCACAGAGTATAAAAATTTGTCCTAAGAACAGAGTTTCCAAACACAGCTGAGGGAGAGAGAGAGAGAGAGAGAAGAGGAAGAGACAGAGAGAGAGAGAGAGAGAGAGAGACCATCCTGACCATGAGGACCCAGAAATGGTGTCTGATTTGCATCTCTGTCTAGTCGCCCATCTGTCTGTAGGTGACTGATGATTCCACAAATGAGGACGAGCAGCATCTATTGAGCTCTTTCTTTCTCCCTCTCATCTGTGTCATCTCCGTGGTGGAAAGAGGGAAAAAAGGCTCTGATGGGAAGTTGTCCTCATGTCTGAGGAAGCTAAAGGTGGCATCTGACTGAACAAAGGGCATCCTATGTGACACTCTCCCACCCGGGCCCCCTAGAAATGCATGTTGGTTTTCATGCCGGGGCTGTCAGTTTATCCTGTAAGTCAGTCAACCCGCCCCCACACCTAGCAAGAACAGCATACTCCCGGGTGGTCCAGTCTGGTCCCATCTGGCCAACCGAGGCCATCTGGTGAAACGGGTCACTAACAAATTTGAAAGCAGCCTCCATGCGGTTCCCCTGGGGAGGAGGCTCCTGGCAGGCCTTTTGGGACTCCAGCGAGGATTTAGCACCAAAACCCCAAATCTAACCCACCCATTGATGCTTTCTCACTGGTTCCTTCCTTCCCTCTCACTGGGTCCAAGATATCACCTGAAAGGCGGCCAAAGACATTTCCACTCCGTGCTTTTTGTCTTTCTCTTTATTTTTTAAATCATTTTCATCTTTTAAGAGATGCTCCTTTCAAGGGGAAATTTTCACAGAGTATAAAAATTTGTCCTAAGAACAGAGTTTCCAAACACAGCTGAGGGAGAGAGAGAGAGAGAGAGAGAGAGAGAGAGAGAGAGAGAGAGAGAGAGAGAGACTCCATCCAAAAAAAGCAGGTGCACATGGCTAACACAAACTCTTTCTACACTATATGAAACAACCATCAGAGAGAGATCAGGCATGCCACCCTAGATGCAGCTTGTGGCACTGGAAAGAAAAGGCAGGATCCTGAGATGTGTGTGAAAGTTGTCTTTGTTTGCAACGCCCGTATTATCGACTGTGCATCCAGACTGGAAAGAAAGATTGGAAAGAAACACACAAGACAAATACGACCAGGCCCGTTACATGTTCACACCTGTCATTGCAGCAGTCTGAAAGGCAGACGTGGGAGAATGGCTGGAGTGCAAACGTTTGAGATCATCTTGATCTATCAGTCGACACCACCTCCACCTGCATAAATGATTATCAGTAGCATCATTGTCATCCAAGTTTAAAAAGAAATATGTGTGTCCAGAGCGTAGACCACAAAGAGAGACCACATGCCTACTAAGAAGGTGATAGGTAAGGCAGGCAGGCAGGCAGACAGACAGACAGACAGACAGATGGACAATAGGTAGGTAGGTAGGCAGGCAGGCAGGCAGGCAGGCCAATAGAGATTGAGTCAGGTGCAGTGACGCAGGCCTGTAACAACAGCACTGTGAGAGGTCAAGGCAGGCAGAATTCTGCAGAGCAGGAGTTCCAAACCAGGCTGGGCATCATGGTGGAACACCAAACCCCATCTCACATACATACATGAAAAACAATGCAATAGTTAGCCCCTGTGGTGGTGTGGTGCATGTGTGTAGTCCCAGGTAGTGGAAACAGGAGGGATCTGAGGAGGGATGATGACTTGGTCCAAAGTGTGGGGTGGGGGGGAAAAGAGAGAGAAAGAGAAAGAGAGAGAGAGAAAAATGTGAGCCTGCTTAGAAAGAGAAAGAAAGAAAGAAAAAAGAAAGAAAGAAATGTGAGCCTTCCTCCAAATAAATAAATAAATAAATGCGGAAGAGTCTGCCTCTAAATAAATAGGTTGATAGATAAATAAACAAATAAATAGCTGGGCAGAGGGGAGGCAAGATGGCGTCAGAGAGGTGACTCAGGATTGCAGCTCTCGGTGAAGGCGCAGAGGGTGAGTCCTAGCCGCATCCTCGGATGTTCCTTTTATGCCCACAGAGCGTTGAAAGTTTCAGGTGTGGGAGAGACACTAAACGCTAGCAGCTGGCTAACACAGCAGGCTCCCGCCGCCTCTTCGGCCCCGCAGCGCGGCACCGCAGTGGGACCCGGCGCGGAACTCACTGGTCTGGGTGCCCTGTTAAACCGGCAATCTGAGACTTGGAAGGGCATATTGGCATGTCCATCTGATTGAACGGGACTTGGACAATGAGCCAGACCAGGAGTTTCCTGGGAAGCGTGATCTGAGCTGGGGTAGTGGGCAGCGGCACGGGAGATCGCACGGATCCCAGTGCCCTATCGGCAGTCTCCTGGGGCGCCAGTGAGAGAGTCGACCTTTCAGCTTGGGGAGAGGAAGAGAGAGAGAGAGAGGACAGACTCTGAGGCAGGGAGCTGGGGGATCAGGCTCGGCGGGTCCCACACTCACGGGACAAGCAGGGCGGCGACTGGAGGCGCTTGGGGCTGAGAGTTTTGTCGCCGGCATCTAGGACGTTGCAGCCCGGTCAGGGAGGGGCGTCCACCATTGATGACGAAGTGCACCCCACTTAAGTACCGCCCAGGACTGCCTGCCGCTGCCGAGGCAACCTGCCATAACAGAGAGACTCGGCTCCACAGCAGAAGGGAGCCCCCAGCAGGTCAGAGCCCTGGCAGGCAAATAGTGAATAGACTGCCATCTAGTGGGCAGGACAGTGCAACAGATACTCATAAAGAAAGCCCCAACCCCTGAGACAGAGCATCTAAGGGTGGAAAAAAAAAAGTGGTGTTTTATGAGTTCTATTGCAGCAGACATAAACAACCTCCCAACAACCCTGAATGAACAACGGAGCTCACAGCTCAGCACTGGAGCTCCTATAAAGCACAGACTGTCTCCTCAAGCAGCTCCCTGACCCCTGTATATCCAAGGAGTCACCCCAGAAAAGGACTAATCAGACTGACATTTGGCTGGCATCATTCTGGAACAAGGGCAGCAGAAGAAGAAACTGGTATCATCCTCATTGTTCTGCAGCTGCTGCAGGTATACCCCAGACAAGCAGGGCCTGGAGTGGACCTCAGCACTCATACAGCAGAGAGGATAGATCATTAGAGGAAAACTAAGTAACAGAAATACTTCATCATCAACAATCTCAGTGTCCACACAGAGACCCAATTGAAAAATCAGCCAATACTAAGACGACAGGCGGATAAATCCATAAAGATGGGAAGAAACCAGCGCAAAAAGGAGGAAAACACCCAAAACCAAAACACCTCACCTCCAAAAAAGGACCAAAACTCCTCACCAGCAAGGGAACAAAGCTGGACAGAGAATGAATGTGACAAAATGACGGAATCAGACTTCAGAAAGTGGATAATGAGAAACTTCAGTGAGCTAAAGGAACATGTTCTAAACCAGTGCAAAGAAACTAAGAACCTAGAAAAAAGATTTGAAAAAAGATTCGAGGAATTGATAACGAGAATGGACAACTTAGAGAGGAATATGGATGAATTGAAGGAGCTGAAAACACAACACGAGAACTTCAAGCATGCACAAGTTTCAACAGCCGAATTGACCAAGCAGAAGAAAGAATATCAGAAGTTGAAGATCAACTCAATGAAATAAAACGAGAAACCAAGATTAAAGAAAAAGTGCAAAAAGGAATGAACAAAATCTCCAAGAAATGTGGGACTATGTGAAGAGACCCAACCTACGTTTGATAGGTGTACCAGAATGTGACGAAGAGAATGAATCCAAGCTGGAAAACACTCTTCAGGATATTATCCAGGAAAATTTCCACAACCTAGCAAGACAGGTCAATACTCAACTCCAGAAAATACAGAGAACACCCCAAAGATACTCTGCAAGAAGAGCAACCCCAAGGCACATAATCGTCAGATTCACTAGGGTTGAAACGAAGGAGAAAATACTAAGGGCAGCCAGAGAGAAAGGTCAGGTCACCCACAAAGGGAAGCCCATCAGACACACAGCAGATCTCTGGGCAGAGACTCTACAAGCCAGAAGAGAGTGGCGGCCAATATTCAACATCCTTAAAATAAAGAGCTTTCAACCCAGAATTTCATATCCAGCCAAACTGAGCTTCATAAGTGAAGGAAAAATAAAATCCTTCACGAACAAGCAAGTACTCGGAGATTTTGTCACCACTAGGCCTGCTTTACAAGAGCTCCTGAAAGAGGCACTACACATAGAAAGAAACAACCAGTTCCAGCCATCCTAAAAGCATACCAAATGCTAAAGACCATCAACAAAATGAAGAATGTACATGAACCAACGGGCAAAACAGCCAGCTAGCATCAAAATGGCAGTATCAAATTCACACATAACAATATTAACCCTGAATGTAAATGGGCTAAATGCACCAATCAAAAGACACAGACTGGCAAATTGGATAAAAACCAAAACCCATCGGTGTGCTGTATCCAGGAAACCCACCTCACATGCAAAGATACACAAAGGCTCAAAATAAAGGGATGGAGGAAGATTTACCAAGCAAATGGAGAGCAAAAAAGCAGGAGTTGCAATTCTCATCTCTGATAAAATAGACTTTAAAGTAACAAAGATCAAAAGGGACAAAGAAGGTCATTACATAATGGTAAAAGGATCGATACAACAAGAAGAGATAACGATTCTAAATATATATGGACCCAATGTAGGAGCACCCAGATATATAAGGCAAGTTCTTAATGACTTACAAAGGACTTAGACTCCACACAATAATAGTGGGAGACTTTAACACTCCACTGTCAATAGCAGACAGATCAACCAGACAGAAAATTAACAAGGATATCCAGGACTTGAACTCAGACCTGGAACAAGCAAACCTGATAGACATTTACAGAACTCTCCACCCCAAATCCACAGAATATACATTCTTCTCAGCACCACATCACACCTACTCCAAAATTGACCACATAATTGGAAGTAAAGCACCTCAGCAAATGCAAAACAACGGAAATCATAACAAACAGTCTCTCAGACCATAGTGCAATCAAGTTGGAACTCAGAATTCAGAAAATAACTCAGAACCGCACAGCTTCATGGAAACTGAACAACTGGCTCTTGAATGTTGATTGGATAAACAATGAAATGAAGGCAGAAATAAAGAAGTTCTTTGAAACCAACGAGAATGAAGACACAACGTACCAGAATCTCTGGGACACATTTAAAGCAGTCTGTAGAGGAAAATATATAGCAATAAGTGCCCACATGAGAAGAGTGGAGAGATCCAAAATTGACACCCTATCGTCAAAATTGAAAGAGCTAGAGGAGCAAGATCAAAAAGCTCAAAACCTAGCCAAGACAAGAAATAACTAAGATCAGAGCAGAACTGAAGGAGATAGAGACAAGAAAACCCTTCAAAAATCAACAAGTCTAAGAGCTGGTTTTTCAAAAGATCAACAAAATAGACAGACCACTAGCCAGACTGATAAAAAGAAGAGAGAGAACAACCAAATAGATGCAATAAAAACGATAAAGGGAAATCACCACAGATTCCACAGAAATTCAAACCATCATCAGAGAATACTACAAACAACTCTATGCACATAAACTAGTAAATCAGGAAGAAATGGATAAATTCCTGACGCCTGTGTCCTCCCAAGCCTAAACCAGGAGGAAGCCGAAACTATGAATAGACCAATAACAAGGTCTGAAGTTGAGGCAGCAATTAAGAGCCTACCACACAAAAAGCCCAGGTCCAGATGGGTTCACAGCTGAATTCTACCAGACACACAAAGAGGATCTGGTACCATTCCTTCTGAAACTATTCCAAATAATCCAAAAGAGGGAACCCTTCCCAAATCATTTTATGAGACCAACATCATCCTGATACCAAAACCTGGCAGAGACTCAACAAGAAAAGAAAACTTCAGGCCAATATCCATGATGAACATAGATGCAAAAATCTTCAATAAAATACTGGCAAACCGATTGCAACAGCACATTAAAAACTTATCCATCATGATCAAGTAGGATTCATCCTGGGATGCAAGGCTGGTTCAACATACGCAAGTCTATAAATGTAATTCACCACATAAACAGAAGCAAAACAAAATCACATGATTATCTCAATTGATGCAGAGAAGGCATTTGACAAAATTCAACAGCCCTTTATGCTAAAACCCTCAATAAACTTGGTATTGATGGAACATATCTCAAAGTAATAAAAGCTATTTATGACAAACCAACAGCCAATATCATACTTAATGGGCAAAACTGGAAGCATTCCCTTTGAAATCCGGCACTAGACAAGGATGCCCTCTCACCACTTCTATTCAACATAGTACTGGAAGTTCTAGCCAGAGCAATCAGGCAAGAAAAAGAAATAAAGGGTATTCAAATAGGAAAGGTGGAAGCCAAATTGTCTCTATTTGCAGACGACATGATAGTATACCTAGAAGACCCCATCACCTCAGCCCAAAAGCTCCTGCAACTGATAAGCAACTTCAGCAAAGTCTCAGGATATAAAATCAATGTTCAAAAATCACAAGCATTCCTATACACCAATAACAGACTTAAAGAGAACCAAATCAAGAACGAACTGCCATTCACAATTGCTACAAAGAAAATAAAATACCTAGGAATACAACTCACTAGGAATGTAAGGGACCCTTTAAGGAAAACTACAAACAACTGCTCAACGAAATAAGAGAGGACACAAACAGATGGAGAAACATTCCATGTTCGTGGTTAGGAAGAATCAATATCGTGAAAATGGCTATACTGCCCAAAGTAATTTACACAATCAATGCTATCCCCATCAAACTACCATTGAATTTCTTCACAGAACTGGAAAACCACCATGAATTTCATATGGAACCAAAAAGAGCCCGCATAGCCAAGTCAATTCTAAGCAAAAGAACACAGCGGAGGCATCACGCTACCAGACTTCAAACTATACTACAAGGCTACAGTAATCAAAACAGCATGGTACTGGTACCAAAACAGAGATATAGACCAATGGAATAGAACAGAGGCA
Organism: Saguinus midas; assembly: GCA_021498475.1. Classification (NCBI taxonomy): domain Eukaryota; kingdom Metazoa; phylum Chordata; class Mammalia; order Primates; family Cebidae; genus Saguinus; species Saguinus midas. The sequence continues at coordinate 35,596,978 of CM038413.1, read as the reverse complement.
TCGGAGGCAACACAACACATCTACAACCATATTATCTTTGATAAACCAGACAAAACAGGCAATGGGGAAAGGATTCCTATTTAATAAATGGTGTTGGGAAAACTGGCTAGCCATGTGCAGAAAGCAGAAACTGGACCCCTTCCTGACACCTTACACTAAAATTAACTCCAGATGGATTAAAGACTTAAACGTAAGACCTGACACCATAAAAACCCTAGAAGAAAATCTAGGCAAAACCATTCAGGACATAGGAGTAGGCAAGGACTTCATGAACAAAACACCAAAAGCATTGGCAACGAAAGCCAAAATAGACAAATGGGACCTAATCAAACTCCACAGCTTCTGCACGGCAAAAGAAACAGTCACTAGAGTGAATCGGCAACCATCAGAATGGGAAAAATCTTTGCAGTTTACACATCTGACAAAGGGCTGATATCCAGAATTTACAAAGAACTCAAACAGATTTACAGAAAAATAAACAAGCCCATTCAAAATGGGCAAAGGATATGAACAGAAACTTTACAAAAGAAGACATACATGAGGCCAACAAACATATGAAAAGTGCTCATCGTCATTGGTCATTAGAGAGATGCAAATCAAAACCACATTGAGATACCATCTCACGCCAGTTAGAATGGCGATCATTAAAAATCTGGAGACAGCAGATGCTGGAGAGGATGTGGAGAAATAGGAACACTCTTACACTGTTGGTGGAGTGTAAATTAGTTCAACCATTGTGGAAGACAGTGTGGCGATTCCTCAGGGACCTAGAAATAGAAATTCCATTTGACCCAGCAATCCCATTACTGGGTATCTATCCAAAGGACTATAAATCGTTCTACTATAAGGACACATGCACACGAATGTTCATTGCAGCACTGTTTACAATAGCAAAGACCTGGAACCAACCCAAATGCCCAACGATGATAGACTGGACTGGGAAAATGTGGCACATATACACCATGGAATATTATGCAGCAATCAAAATGATGAGTTTGTGTCCTTTGTAGGGACATGGATGAATCTGAGAACATCATTCTCAGTAAACTGACACAAGAACAGAAAAAGAAATACCGCATATACTCACTCATAGGTGGGTGAGAAAAATAAGAACACATGGACACAGAGAGGCGGTCTACTATACACTGGGGACTGTTGGGGGGAATGGGGGAGGGACAGAGGAGGGGGTGGGGGGATAGACTTGGGATGAATACCAAGTGTGGGTGAGGGGGAGGAAAGCAGCAAGGCACACTGCCATGTGTGTACCTATGCAACTATCTTGCTCGTTCTGCACATGTACCCCCAAACCTATAATGCAATAAAAATTAAAAAAATAAATAAATAAAAATAAATAAATAAATAAATAAATAGCTGGGCTTTGTGTCTCAGGCCTGTCATCCCCCCAGCACTTTGGAAGGGTGAGGTGGGTGGATCGCCTGAGGTCAGAACATTGAGACCAGCCTGGCCAACGTGGTGAAACCCTGTTTCTATTTTTTAAAAAATAGTAATAAAAATAATAAAATAAACGAATGAATAATAAATAAATAAATAATAAATGTGAGCCAGCCTCTACATAATTAGGCAGATAAATAAAGGCAAGCCTTTCCCCAAATGAATGAATGAATGAATGAATGCCTGTAGAGAAATACTTGAGACCTTGCCTCAAACTAAATAAACGAATGAACAAACTTAAGAATGACATGGAAAGATTAAGAAACCATAAGAAACAACCAAGAGGTTATGAACGAAGGTGGTAATTAAGTGCCAAAGTGAATGAAATAAAATATTCACACACACACACAGATGTAAAACAATTATTCATTTTATTTCATACGTAATATATGATTATTTGCATATATAATACTGCATGTTATTTATAGTTTGTGAATGTATTTATATAAACAAACAGCAGCGTGCAGAAAATAAAATTAAAGAAAGAAAAGGGCGACAGAGAGAGACCCCGCCTGCCTCTAAATAAATCCATCCATATATACATAAAACAAGGAAACCAAGAAAGGATCAATGTAACACACAGAAGTGAAAAGAAACGGTAAGAACAAACAAGCAAACAAGAGGGCGGGAAGAAAGGTAAAAGGTAATCAAGGTCACAATAAACTGTTTCTTTCTGTTTCTCCCCCCCCATGAGTATGTCCCACACATGCACACACCCCCACAAACACAGACACACACCCACACACACATTCCGTGTGTGCACACACCCAGACACACACCCACACCCACCCACACACATAAACACACCAACACATAGACACACAAACACACCATGGCTGAAAATGCAAGCGATCTACCTCCTGGGCTTATGAGAACCCTGTAGCCTCAGCTACTTGGAGGCGGAGATCACCTGAGTCCAGGGAGGGTGGTCGACGCTGCCATGAGATGCAATCATGAGGTCATGGTGGATCAAGAGGTCGGGAGTTCAAGACTGGGCCTGGTGAACGTGGCAAAACAGAGAAATACCCTGTCTCAGAAAAGATGAAAAGAAATTAATAAAACACAATGAAACAAAACAAAAAAACCCACGCAGACCCACCCCGCCCCTGGCCCCTGCTCCCGGCCCCCGGCCCCCAGCCCCGGCCCTTCCCCCAAATCCGCCCCTGGCCCCTTCCGGCTACCTGGACCCCCAGCCCTCGGCCCACGGCCCCAGCGTCCCTGGCGTCCCTGGCCCCACACAGAAAAAAATGAAGAAAAAAAGCGGAACACAGCGACGACCTATCCACCTCTTAGACCTCCAGGAACATTGCAATTACAACTGAGGAGCCCTGGGTAACTCTGGATGTCATGGACACCCAAATTCAGGTTTTGTTTGATACAAGGGCAAATTCCTCTGACCTTACTGCTTATGCAAAAATACTTTCCTCCTGGTCCATGAGTGTTATGGGAGGGAAAGCTACAAAAAAAATTTTAAACTCCTTTTTTGATTTGTCAATTTGAGATAAAAAAATTGCAACAGTAATTTCTATTAGTACCAAGTTGCCCAATCTCCTTGTTTGGAAAAGATATCATGATTCAAACAGGGGCACTACTATAATTTAAGCATCACCCAGTGAAATGGCTAACAGTCAGAAATACAATGTCCCAGGCACATTAATAAACAACTCAACCTGATGGCATGGTATACTGGAAAACCGGGGAAGGTGAAAACAACAGTGCCAGTCAAAATACAGCTTAAAGACCTCCACTATTTTTCTAAATATATATATATATATATTTAAAGACAGGGTTTCACCATGTTGGTCAGGCTGGTCTTGAACTTCCAACCTCAGGTGATCTGCCGGCCTTGGCCTCCAAAGTGCTTGGATTACAGGCATGAGCCACCATGCCCGGCCAATTTTTCTAATTTAAAACAATATCCATATTAACCGGGGAGCAAGAAAAGGTCTGGCATCCATACTTGAGGTATTACTTTCCCATGGGCTCTTAAAATCCTCCCTGTAAGGCTCCCTGAAATATCCACAACCTACCTGGTATATATATATATATTGAGATGGAGTTTCACTCTTGTTACCCAGGCTGGAGTGCAATGGCGCTATCTCGGCTCACCGCAAACGCCGCCTCATGGGTTCAAGAAATTCTGCCTCAGTCTCCCGAGTAGCTGGGACTACAGGTGCCTGCCACCATGCCCAGCTAATTTTTGTGTTTTTAGTAGAGATGGGGTTTCACCTTGTTGATGAGGATGGTCTCTATCTCTTGACCTCATGATCCACCCGCCTCGGCCTCCCAAACTTTTGGGATTATAGGCGTGAGCCACCGCATCTTACCTGTTTTAAAGGCTTCGGGGAAATACCGGTTAGTACAAGACCTCGGATTAAGTAATGAGGCTGTTATTGCCATTCATCCATTGGTGGCTGATTCATATACCGTCATGAATCAGATGCCAGGAGTGCAAAATTGTTCTCAGTCCTACACCTATCAAATGCTTTCTTCTCTATTTCTCTGGCCCCAGAGTCCCAATACCTTTTGGTTTTAAATAAGAAAATCTTAACACCAGGAAAAGACAATCATGCACTTGGACAGTGCTCCCTCTCAGGGCTTTAGAGATAGCCCCTATTTTTTTTTGCCCAAGTCTTACAGAGGTATCAGAGAAGACTGCAACTTGAGAATGGGAGTATATTTTCTATGTGGATGACCTTCTGTGTAGCCCAACCCAAGAGCTTTCTGACCAAAACAGTATAAGAACTTTCAATTTCCTGGCAGATGGAATACAAAGCATCCAAAAAGAAGGCACAGATTATTCTCCAATGGGTACAATATTTAGGGTATTTGTTAACACTCATAGCCTGACAAATGTCTCCAGAACAAGTGTAAGCGATGAATAATCTGTGAGTCTGCAACACCAAGCAGCAGCTTTGTTCTTTTTTGGGAATGGCCAAGTTTTGCAAAATATAGATACAAATTTTAGGACTCATAGCAAAGCCTCACTATGAAGCAGAAAGAGGGTCTGAAAATGAGCTAATGGAATAAATCCACAAAATTAGAGAAGCTTTTTTTCAAGTTAAAACAGGCTATCACCCAGGTTCACACTCCTGGCATCCCAGACCTAACTAAACCCTTCTCCCCGTATGTAGCAGAGAAGAGGGGCATAGCTATGGAAGTGCTGGCCAAGAAATTAGAATCAGAACCCAGATTAATGGACTATTTTTCAAAGAAGTTGGGCAGAGTGACCTTGGGATGGCCAAATTGCCTCAGGCAATAACGGCCACTGTTATTGTAGTGAAGGAAGCCACTAAAATCACCCTAGGACAACCACTGGCAGTTCTAATCCCCGTCAGGTAAAGTCAGTCTTATAGATAAGAGGACATAGCTGGATGACAGAAGAAAGGTTAACCAAATACCAGGCCATGCTCCTATGTGATCCAGATGTAACCCTTAAAACCTGGAGCACACTGAATTCACTTTTATTGCTGCCCACAGGCCCAACAGCAGATCATTTTTGCAAGCAGGTCATTGCACACACATATGTTAGCTGACCTGATTTGAAAGACAAGCCTCTCCCAGATTCTGAGAGGATGACTGATGTACAGATAGCAGTAGTTTTGTGTCAAATGGAACAGACAAGCTGAATATGCATAGCAAATTATAACAGAATAATTGAAGTTCAGCCATTTCCCCCACACGTCAGCACAAAAGGCTGAAATTAGTGCTCTTACTCGAGCACTAATATTGGGACAAGAAAAAACCTTAACGTCTATACAGATTCTAAATATGCATTCCTTATGGTTCGTGCTTACACTGCCATCTGGAAAGAAAGGGAACTGCTCACTAGCAAACACTCCCCTATAAAGAGGAATAATATTTCTTTTGTTTTTAAAAGATGGGGTTTCACCATGATGGCCAGGCTGGTCTTGAACTCCTGACCTCAGGTGATCTACCCACCTTGGCTTCCCAAAGTGCTAGGATTACAGGTGTGAGCCACTGTGCCTGGCCAAGGGGAATGATATTTCTACCAAAGAGGAAAAAGCTGAGGCAACATAAATATAAGTAGATAGTTTTTTATGGGGGCCAAGCTTGAGGATTATAATATAAAAGCAAAGATTCAAGTTGCCTGAAATCTATACTTTGTTTACCACATGTTACAAGTGGATTTGTAAATGCAAAAAGAGGACAGAGACTGGCCCTTCTTTGGGTTGGTACAAAGTTGTCTGTCAGAAATTCTTATTTACACAAATAACATTAATGATTGATTGGATGTACATCATTAAGGTTCAGAGTGTCCAGTGTGGCATTATTAGTTTTATTCACAGCTACTCGTAGCAATGCAAATAGTTTCAAGAGATGAATACACAGGGCGGGCACTGTGGCTCACACCTGTAATCTTAGCACTTTGGTGGGTGGATCACCTGAGGTCAGGAATTCAAGACCAATCTGGTGAAACCCCATCTTTAAAAAACATAGGGATGAATACATAGTTGAAATGGGGGAAAGGAATAATTGTGCTTTCACTTTAAAGTCTCTTTAAGTTTAAAAACTAAAATGACCGGCATTTCTCAGATATGAGTTTTTTAATTCTCTAAATCTCTAGACCTAGATTCAGAATTTGGAGCTGCAGATTTAGATTCTGGATAGAGTATCAGCAGGGGTTACCTGCACATTTGTGGACATTTAAGCAATTGGAGAAACTAAAAATACTCAGTGCATACATGTTACTCTAATTGGGCTTGTAAGCCTTACGGTCTCTAATCAGTTTCCGCTCTGAAGATAGGTAACCAAAAGAGGTAAAATGGTTGATTGCAGCCCTGTAAAGTTTGTAGGAATTTGGTGTAGCCCCTCTAGAAGTGACTGTAGAGAACTATAAATACCAAATAGGCAGAGATATTATTCTGCCTGTGACAGCAGCACTTTGCAGCGAATTTGGGAGTTGACTGGAAGCCTAAGAGGGTAGGGCCACTCCAGTGTAGATCCTGGTTGGCACCTTATATGTTTATTTTATATCTGGTAATTCTAGACAGTGTTTGCAAAATATCATTAAAAGAAAAATTTTGGGGTGAAGGGCAAGGGGAGGGAGAGCATTAGGACAAATATTTAATGCATGTGGGAATTAAAGTTAGATGACAGGACGGCCAGGTGCGGTGGCTCACGCCTGTAATTCCAGCACTTTGGAAGGCCAAGGCAGGTGGATCACGAGGTCAAGAGATCAAGACCATTCTGGTCAACATGGTGAAACCCCGTCTCTACTAAAAACACAAAAAAATAGCTGGGCATAGTGGCTCATGCCTGTAATCCCAGCTACTCAAGAGGCTGAGGCAGGAAAATTGCCTGAACCCAGGAGGCGAAGGTTGTGGTAAGCCGAGATTGTGCCATTGCACTCCAGCCTGGGTAAAAAATGTGAAACCCTGTCTCAAAAATAAATAAATAAATAAATAAATAAATAAATAAAATTAGATGACAGGTCGACAGGTGGAGCAAACCACCATGGCACATGTATACCTGTGTCACAAACCTGCACATTCTACACATGTATCCCAGAACTTAAATTAAAATAAAGAAAAACTAATAATACAAGTTTTTGGCTGAATGTGCTGGCTCACGCCTTTAATCCCAGTGCTTTGGAAGGCCGAGCTGTGTGGATCATGAGGTCAAGGAGTTCAAGATTAGCCTGACCAACATGGTGAAACCCTGTCTCTACTAAAAATACAAAAATTAGCTGGGCATGGTGGTGCGTGTCTGTAATCACAGCTACTTGAGAGGCTGAGGCAGGAGAATTGCTTGAACCAAGGAACTGGAGGTTGCAGTAAGCCAAGATCATGCTACTCTACTCCAGCCTGGGCAATACAGCGGGACTCAGTCCCCAAGAAAAACTTTTTTCTTCAGCCAGAGGAACTCCACAATGATAGAACAGAAAGACAACTATTTTATTATACAAATAATTTAGAATGTGACATGCATCACAGCCAATCTGTGTAATATATTAGAAAGATGGTGGACATAATTAGTCTACACATAAAATAATTTATAGCACCACATCATACATAGTTTATTTTCAAAATACATGTATGCTAATTGGCTATATTCAGAAATAAAAAAACTTTTTTTGAGACAGAGTCTCACACTGTCACCCACCCAGGCTGGATGGAGTGCAGTGGTGTGATCTCAGCTCACTGCGACATCAGCCTCCAGAGTTCAAACAATTCTCCTGCCTCAGCCTCCTAAGTAGCTGAGATGACAGGTACACACCACCATGCCTGGCTCATTTTTTGTACTATTAGTAGAAATGGGGTTTCATATTTTGACCAGGCTGGTCTCTAACTCCTGACCTCAGGTGATCCACTCGCCTTGGCCTCCCAAATGCTGGAATTATAGGTGTGAGCCACTTCACCCATGGTCTACTTATATTTTAAAGCAATGGCTCTCTACTTTCTGAGCACTGGGCTCCAGCACTCCTGCTTGCCCTCTCCTTATGGCTAGTGTCCTCTCTAGACCCCATCATCTGCCACTGAAACACAGCCCACAGCACAGCCCAGGGCTCACAGTTGGAAGCTAACATTACATGAAGACTAATTGCCATATCATCACTCCAAGGCCACATCAGAGAATGAAGCCCAAGCAATAGAAAAATAACCTGCAGGCCTCCTGGGTAAAATTTCACTTTCAGAATAATGCAACTGAGAGCAGTGCTTCAGCCTTAGTTTCTATTAAAAAAAAGCTTTTTAAAATTATTGTTATTGAATATAGCCCATTAGCATACATGGAAAAATACTCATGGATTTCCAGCATGAGTCTAGATAGAGATAGCTCTAAGAGTTCTTGCTGTGACAACCCACCTAATTCACAGACACCAAAGGATAGTAATAGGGTCTCTGAAACAGCCAGCCAGAGCATTGAAGAGAAAAAAAGCCCTCAATTCTAAGAAAGATTCTATTGAGAATAAAAGAGTTAAAAGCATCTTTTAAAAAATCACTCAGATGGCTGGTTGTGGTGGCTCAAACCTGTAATCCCAGTACTTTGAAAGGCTGAGGCGGGTGAATCACGATGTCAAGAGATCGAGACCATCCTGATCAAAATGATGAAACCCCGTCTCTACTAAAAAAAAAAAAATACAAAAAAATAAAAAATTAGCTGGGCATAGTGGTGCATGCCTGTAATCCTAACTACTCAGCAGGCTGAGGCAGAAGAATTGCCTGAACCCAGAAGATGGAGGTTGCGGGGTACTGAGATCGTGCCATTGCACTCTAACCTGGGTAACACAAGCAAAACTCTGTCTCAAAAATAAAAAATTGCTCAGATTAGATATAAGATTGATCAAGGGCTGGGCACGGTGGCTCAAACCTGTAATCCCAGCATCGTGGGAGGCCGAGGCGGGTGGATCACGAGGTCGAGGGATTGAGACAACCCTGGTCAACATGGTGAAACCCCGTCTCTACTAAAAATACAAAAAAAAAATTAGCTGGGCATGGTGGTGCCTGCCTGTAATTCCAGCTACTCAAGAGGCTGAGGCAGGAGAATTGCCTGAACCCAGGAGGCAGAGGTTGCAGTGAGCTGAGATTGAGCCATTGCACTCCAGCCTGTGTAACAAGAGTGAAACTCCATCTCAAAAATAAATAAATAAAAAATAAAGATTGATTAAGTCAGCCAGAAAACATTCCCCTCAAAGGATAACACTCAAAGTGCACAGCTACTCTCAGCATGAGAAACATGAGCATTATATAAAAGGAAAAAAATATTCTCGACAGAATTGAATAAGCTTTCTTTTTCATCTCTGCTGCTGTCATCTTCTATTCTTGTTATTGGAGATCTACACTAAAACACAACTGAAAATGTCTATAAGCACTTTTTTTTTGAGATGGAGTTTCGCTCTTGTTACCCAGACTGGAGTGCAATGTCGCAATCTCGGCTCACCACAACCTCCGTCTTCTGGGTTCATGCAATTCTTTGGCTTCAGCCTCCCAAGTAGCTGGAACTACAGGTGCACACCACCATGCCCAGCTAATTTTTGTATTTTTAGTAGAGACATGGTTTCACCTTGTTGAACAGGATGGTCTCCATCTCTTAACCTCGTGATCCACCAGCCTCGGCCTCCCAAAGTGCTAGAATTATAGATGTGAGCCACCGTGCCCGGCCAGCACTTTTAGATGAGTAATTGGAATCTGATTTTGTTCACATAGTGGAATATATTTGAGCTTGCAACAAAGCTAACAACAGCTATTGTGGTTTTTCAGTGGCCACATTGCCCTTGTTTATTTTCCTGTAATAGCAGCATTCCAATTTAGGATGAAATGAAACTAAAATCATGCTCACCTGTAATTATCCATATTGGATAAATTAATAAGCATGTCAGAATAATATCTACTGTTAACAATTTGGTAGTAAATTTTCTTTGAATATAGATATATCTAATTGTAAATATTTTTAATGTACTAGTCACAATGTAAGATTTTAAAAAATTATCTATAGCTATAATTTAGTTGACTTCATATTTTAACAGTATGAATAACAATATTCAAATGACCTTAAATAATTTGAAGAAAATATTGTGGCCTTATATCCATACTATTCTATAAATACTATCATATAAAATACTGTTTACTTTATATAAATGCATGTTGTCTGCACATACTATGCTAATTATTCTGATGTAATAGAAAGCAAAGAACAACTATAGATATCTACTGTTGAGTTTATACACTGAACTGTATGTATTTGCTTTTGAAGTGGTAAGTAATTCAGCCTACAAATATAATTACCTTGGATTATCAGTTTTCTGTTAAAGAAACTTATCTCTTAATCTTTATTCTTCTGTATTGTTAGGTTTAATTCTATCTTTGTTCAAAGCTTCTTTGTACTCTTTTATATATATATTTTTAATCACTTAGATTTTCCGTATTTATTAAATACATTCTAGTCCAGTATAACTATTATAATTTAACTATAATTTCAGGTGTAATTTGACAAGAGTAGTATACTATATAGAGGTTAATTTGTTTTAGGCATTGTGTAGCATTACTTAACAATATTTTTGGTCAGGTTAATAAGTTTCTTGTGCTAGATAATTATACATTCTTCTTTAATTACCTGGGCTTTCCATTTTAGAGTATTTTTTCTTATTTCATTTTCAAAAAATGTTGATTTTAAAAATTATTAAGAAATAATCACTCTTTCTAGAACTTTATTATAAAATTACAATCTGTTTATGTTCCAATAAAGTGTTAACAGTTATAGGTGTCATATTATATTTAAGTAATATTAAAAATAACACATGAAATATAAAGACCGGAAAATTTAAATTTTAATGTGTATCACTTAGTACTCTTTTTATTTTTTATTTATTTATTTTTTAATTTTTATTGCATTATAGGTTTTGGGGTACATATGCAGAACATGCAAGGTAGTTGCATAGGTACACACATGGCAGTGTGTTTTGCTGCCTTCCTCCCCTTCACCCACACTTGGTATTCATCCCCAGGCTATCCCTCCCCAGCCCCCCCCGCTGCCCCTCCCCCATTCCCCCAAATAGACCCCAGTGTGTAGTAGACCCCCTCCCTGTGTCCATGTGTTCTCATTATTCTCACCCACCTATGAGTGAGAATATGCGGTATTTCTTTTTCTGTTTTTTTTGTGTCAGTTTGCTGAGAATGATGTTCTCCAGATTCATCCATGTCCTTACAAAGGAAACAAACTCATCATTTTTGATTGCTGTGTGATACTCCATGGTGTATATGTGCCACATTTTCCCAGTCTAGTCTATCATCGATGGGCATTTGGGTTGGTTCCAGGTTTTGCTACTGTAAACAGTGCTGCAATGAACATTCGTGTGCATGTGTCCTTATAGTAAAACGATTTATAATCCTTTGGATATATACCCAGTAATGGGATTGATGGGTCAAATGGAATTTCTATTTCTAGGTCCTTGAGGAATCACCACACTGTCTCCCACAATGGTTGAACTAATTTACGCTCCCACCAACAGTGTAAGAGTGTTCCTCTTTCTCCACATCCTCTCCAGCATCTGTTGTCTCCAGATTTTTTAATGATCGCCATTCTAACTGGTGTGAGATGGTATCTCAATGTGGTTTTGATTTGCATCTCTCTAATGACCAGTGATGATGAGCCTTTTTTCATGTGTTTGTTGGCCTCATGTATGTCTTCTTTTGTAAAGTGTCTGTTCATATCCTTTGCCCATTTTTGAATGGGCTTGTTTGTATTTTCCTGTAAATCTGTTTGAGTTCTTTGTAAATTCTGGATATCAGCCCTTTGTCAGATGCGTAAACTGCAAAGATTTTTTCCCATTCTGTTGGTTATCGATTCACTGTAGTGACTGTTTCTTTTGCCATGCAGAAGCTGTGGAATTTGATTAGGTCCCACTTGTCTATTTTGGCTTTTGTTGCCAATGCTTTTGGTGTATTGTTCATGAAGTCCTTGCCTACTCCTATGTCCTGAATGGTTTTGCCTAGATTTTCCTCTAGGGTTTTTATAGTGTCAGGTCTTATGTTTAAGTCTTTAATCCATCTGGAGTTAATTTTAGTGTAAGGTGTCAGGAAGGGGTCCAGTTTCTGCTTTCTGCACATGGCTAGCCAGTTTTCCCAACACCACCATTTATTAAACAGGAATCCTTTCCCCATTGCTTGTTTTTGTCTGTTTTATCAAAGATTATATGGTTGTAGATATGTTGTGTTGCCTCCGATGCTTCTGTTCTGTTCCATTGGTCTATATCTCTGTTTTGGTACCAGTATCATGCTGTTTTGATTACTGTAGACTTGTAGTATAGTTTGAAGTCTGGTAGTGTGATGCCTCCCGCTGTGTTCTTTTTGCTTAGAATTGACTTGGCTTTGCCGGCTCTCTTTTGGTTCCATATGAAGTTCATGGTGGTTTTTTCCAGTTCTGTGAAGAAATTCAATGGTAGTTTGATGGGGATAGCATTGATTGTGTAAATTACTTTGGGCAGTATAGCCATTTTCACGATATTGATTATTCCTAACCACGAACATGAAATGTTTCTCCATCTGTTTGTGGTTTGTAGGTGAGCAGTGGTATGTAGTTTTCCTTGAAGAGGTCCCTTACGTTCCTTGTGAGTTGTATTCCTAGGTATTTTATTTTCTTTGTAGCAATTGTGAATGGCAGTTCGTTCTTGATTTGGTTCTCTTTTAGTCTGTTATTGGTGTATAGGAATGCTTGTGATTTCTGCACACTGATTTTTTATTCTGAGACTTTGCTGCAGTTGCTTATCAGTTGCAGGAGCTTTTGGGCTGAGGTGATGGGGTCTTCTAGGTATACTATCATGTCATCTGCAAATAGAGACAATTTGGCTTCCACCTTTCCTATTTGAATACCCTTTATTTCTTTTTCTTGCCTGATTGCTCTGGCTAGAACTTCCAGTACTATGTTGAATACGAGTGGTGAGAGATGGCATCCTTGTCTAGTGCCAGATTTCAAAGGGAATGCTTCCAGTTTTTGCCCATTAAGTATGATATTGGCTGTTGGTTTGTCGCAAATAGTTTTTACTACTTTGAGATATGTTCCATCAATACCAAATTTATTGAGGTATTTTAGCATAAAGTGCTGTTGAGTTTTGTCAAATGCCTTCTCTGCATCGATTGAGATAATCATGTGGGTTTTGTTTTTGCTTCTGTTTATGTGGTGAATTACATTTATAGACTTGCATATGTTGAACCAACCTTGCATCTCCGGGATGAATTCTATTTGATCATGATGGATAAGTTTTTTAATGTGCTGTTGCAATCGGTTTCCCAGTATTTTATTGAAGATTTTTACATCTATTTTCATTACGGATATTGGCCTGAAGTGTTCTTTTCTCGTTGAGTCTCTGCGGGTTTTTGTATCAGGAGGATGTTGGTCTCATAAAATGATTTGGGAAGGGTTCCCTCTTTTTAGATTATTTAGAATAGTTTCAGAAGGACTGGTACTAGATTCTCCTTGTGTGTCTGGTAGAATTTGGCTGTGAACCCATCTGGACCTGGGCTTTTTTTGTGTGGTAGGCTCTTAATTGCTGCCTCAACTTCAGACCTTGTTATTGGTATATTCATAGTTTTGGCTTCCTCCTGGTTTAGGCTTGAGAGGACACAGGCGTCCAGGAATTTATCCATTTCTTCCTGCTTTACTAGTTTCTGTGCATAGAGTTGTTTGTAGTATTCTCTGATGATGGTTTAAATTTCTGTGGAATCTGTGGTGATTTCCCCTTTATCGTTTTTTATTGCATCTATTTAGTTGTTCTCTCTTTTCTTTTTTATCAGTCTGGCTAGTGGTTTGTCTATTTTGTTGATCTCTTCGAAAAACCAGCTCTTGGATTTATTGATTATTTGAAGGGTTTTTCTTGTCTCTATCTCCTTCAGTTCTGCTCTGATCTTAGTTTTTTCTTGTCTTTGGCTAGGTTTTGAGCTTTTTTGATCTTCCTCCCTTAGCTCTTTCAATTTTGACGATAGGGTGTCTATTTTGAATCTCTCTACTCTTCTCATGTGGGCACTTATTGCTATATATTTTCCTCTACAGACTGCTTTAAATGTGTCCCAGAGATTCTGGTACATTGTGTCTTCGTTCTCGTTGGTTTCAAAGAACTTCTTTATTTCTCCCTTCATTTTATTGTTTATCCAATCAACATTCAAGAGCCAGTTGTTCAGTTTCCATGAAGCTGTGCGGTTCTGAGTTATTTTCTGAATTTTAAGTTCCAACTTGATTGCACTATGGTTTGAGAGACTGTTTGTTATGATTTCCGTTGTTTTGAATTTGCTGAGGAGTGCTATACTTCCAATTATTTGGTCAATTTTGGAGTAGGTGTGATGTGGTGCTGAGAGGAATGTATATTCTGTGGATTTGGGGTGGAGAGTTCTGTAAATGTCTATCAGGTTTGCTTGTTCCAGGTCTGAGTTCAAGTCCTGGATATCCTTGTTAATTTTCTGTCTGGTTGATCTGTCTGCTATTGACAGTGGAGTGTTAAAGTCTCCCACTATTATTGTGTGCGAGTCTAAGTCTCTTTGTAAGTCATTAAGAACTTGCCTTATATATCTGGGTGCTCCTACATTGGGTCCATATATATTTAGAATCGTTAGCTCTTCTTGTTGTATCGATCCTTTTACCATTATGTAATGACCTTCTTTGTCCCTTTTGATCTTTGTTGCTTTAAAGTCTATTTTATCAGAGATGAGAATTGCAACTCCTGCTTTTTTGCTCTCCATTTGCTTGGTAAATCTTCCTCCATCCTTTATTTTGAGCCTTTGTGTATCTTTGCATGTGAGGTGGGTTTCCTGGATACAGCACACTGATGGGTTTTGGTTTTTTATCCAATTTGCCAGTCTGTGTCTTTTGATTGGTGCATTTAGCCCATTTACATTCAGGGTTAATATTGTTATGTGTGAATTTGATACTGCCATTTTGATGCTAGCTGGCTGTTTTGCCCATTGGTTCATGTACATTCTTCATTTTGTTGATGGTCTTTAGCATTTGGTATGCTTTTAGGATGGCTGGAACTGGTTGTTTTTCTATGTGTAGTGCCTCTTTCAGGAGCTCTTGTAAAGCAGGCCTAGTGGTGACAAAATCTCTGAGTACTTGCTTGTTCGTGAAGGATTTTATTTTTCCTTCACTTATGAAGCTCAGTTTGGCTGGATATGAAATTCTGGGTTGAAAGCTCTTTCTTTAAGGATGTTGAATATTGGCCCCCACTCTTCTGGCTTGTAGAGTCTCTGCCGAGAGATCTGCTGTGAGTCTGATGGGCTTCCCTTTGTGGGTGACCTGACCTTTCTCTGGCTGCCCTTAGTATTTTCTCCTTCATTTCAACCCTGGTGAATCTGACGATTATGTGCCTTGGGGTTGCTCTTTGTGGAGTATCTTTGTGGTGTTCTCTGTATTTCCTGGAGTTGAGTATTGACCTGTCTTGCTAGGTTGGGGAAATTTTCCTGGATAATATCCTGAAGAGTGTTTTCCAGCTTGATTCATTCTCTTCATCACATTCTGGTACACCTATCAAACGTAGGTTGGGTCTCTTCACATAGTCCCACATTTCTTGGAGATTTTGTTCATTCCTTTTGTACTTTTTCTTTAATCTTGGTTTCTCGTTTTATTTCATTGAGTTGATCTTCAACTTCTGATATTCTTTCTTCTGCTTGGTCAATTCGGCTGTTGAAACTTGTGCATGCTTCATGAAGTTCTTGTGTTGTGTTTTTCAGCTCCTTCAATTCATTCATATTCCTCTGTTGTCCATTCTTGTTATCAATTCCTAATCTTTTTCAAATCTTTTTCAAGGTTCTTAGTTTCTTTGCACTGGTTTAGTACATGTTCCTTTAGCTCACTGAAGTTTCTCATTATCCACTTTCTGAAGTCTGATTCCTCATTTCGTCACATTCATTCTCGTCCAGCTTTGTTCCTTGCTGGTGAGGAGTTTTGGTCCTTTTTGGAGGTGAGGTGTTTTGGTTTCGGGTGCTTTCTCCTTTTGCGCTGGTTTCTTCCCATCTTTATGGATTTATCCGCCTGTCGCCTTAGTAGTTGCTGATTTTTCAATTGGGTCTCTGTGTGGACGCTGAGATTGTTGATGATGAAGTATTTCTGTTACTTAGTTTTCCTCTAATGGTCTATCCTCTGCTGTATGAGTGCTGAGGTCCACCCAGGCCCTGCTTGTCTGGGGTATACCTGCAGCAGCTGGAACAGTGAGGGATGATACCAGTTTCTTCTTCTGCTGTCTTGTTCCAGAATAATGCCAGCCAAATGTCAGTCTGATTAGTCCTTTTCTGGGGTGACTCCTTGATATACAGGGTCAGGAGCTGCTTGAGGAGACAGTCTGTGCTTTATAGGAGCTCCAGTGCTGAGCTGTGAGCTCCGTTGTTCATTCAGGGTTGTTGGGAGGTTGTTTATGTCTGCTGCAATAGAACTCATAAAACACCACCCTTTTTCCCCTTAGATGCTCTGTCTCAGGGAGTTGGGGCTTTTATGAGTATCTGTTGCACTGTCCTGCCCCACCAGGCGGCAGTCTATTCACTATTTGCCTGCCGGGGCTCTGACCTGCTAGCAGGGTCCACCCTGTTGCTGCTGGGCTCCCTTCTGCTGTGGAGCTGGAGTCTCTCTGTTATGGCAGGTTGCCTCGGCAATGGCAGGCTCCAGTCCTGGGCGGTACTTCAGTGGGGGTGGACTGCATCAGCAATGGTGGATGCCCCTCCCTCACTGGGCTGCACCTCCTAGATGCCGGCAGCAAAACTCTCAGCCCCAAGCATCTCCAGTCGCCGCCCTGCTTGTCCTGTGAGCATGGGACCCGCCGAGCCCGATCACCCAGCTCCCTGCCTCAGAGTCCGTCCCTCTCTCTCTCTTCCTCTCCCAAGCTGAAAGGTCGACTCTCTCACTGGCGCCCCAGTAGCCTGCCGATAGGGCACTGGGATCCGTGTGATCTCCCATGCTGCCCACTACCCCGGCTCAGATCACGCTTCCAAGGAAACTCCTGGTCTGGCTCATTGTCCAAGTCCCGCTTCAATCAGATGAACATGCCAATCTGCCCTTCCAAATCTCAGATTGCCGGTTTAACAGGGCACCCAGACCTGTGCTGCACTGGCTGAAGAGGCGGCGGAGCTGGCTGCTTAGCCGGGTGCGCTAGCGTCCATGTCTCTCCCACACCTGGGACTTTCAACGCCTGTGGGCATAAAGGAACATCCGAGAATGCGGCTAGGACTCACCCTCTGCACCTTCACTGAGAGCTGCAATCCTGAGTCGCCTCTACACGCCATCTTGTCTCCTCCAATTTTTGTATTTTTAGTAGAGACAGTTTTCACCTTGTTGAACAGGATGGTCTCGAACTCTTAACCTTGTGATCTACCCACTTTGGCCTCCCAAAGTGCTGGGATTATAGGCATGAGCCACCGTGCCTGGCCAGCACTTTTAGATGAGTAATTGGAATCTGATTTTGTTCACATAGTGGAATATATTTGAGCTTGCAACAAAGCTAACAAGAGCTATTGTGGTTTTTCAGTGGCCACATTGCCTTGTTTATTTGTCCTGTAATAGCAGCATTCCAATTTAGGTTGAAATGACACTAAAATCATGCTTACCTGTAATTATCCATACTGGATAAACTAATAAGCATGTCAGAATAATATCTTCTGTTAACAATTTGGTAGTAAATTTTCTTTGGATATAGATATATCTAATTATAAATATTTTAATGTACTAGTCACAATGTAAGATTTTAAAAATTGTCTATAGCCATAATTCAGTTAAGACTTCATATTTTAACAGTATGAATAACAATATTCAAATGACCTTAAAGGATTTGAAGAAAATATTGTGGCCTTATATCCATACTATTGTATAAATACTATCATATAAAATACTGTTTAATTTATATAAATGCAAGTTGTCTGCACATACTACGCTAATTATTCTGATGTAATAGAAAGCAAAGTACAACTATAGATTTCCACTGTTGAGTTTATACTCTGAACTGTATGTATTTGCTTTTGCTGAGGAGTGCTATACTTCCAATTATGTGGTCAATTTTGGAGTAGGTGTGATGTGGTGCTGAGAAGAATGTATATTCTGTGGATTTGGGGTGGAGAGTTCTGTAAATGTCTATCAGGTTTGCTTGTTCCAGGTCTGAGTTCAAGTCCTGGATATCCTTGTTAATTTTCTGTCTGGTTGATCTGTCTGATATTGACAGTGGAGTGTTAAAATCTCCCACTATTATTGTGTGCGAGTCTAAGTCTCTTTGTAAGTCATTAAGAACTTGCCTTATATATCTGGGTGCTTCTGCATTGGGCCCATATATATTTAGAATCGTTAGCTCTTCTTGTTGTATCGATCCTTTTACCATTATGTAATGACCTTCTTTGTCCTTTTGATCTTTGTTGCTTTAAAGTCTATTTTATCAGAGACGAATTGCAACTCCTGCTTTTGCTCTCCATTTGCTTGGTAAATCTTCCTCCATCCCTTTATTTTGAGCCTTTGTGTATCCTTGCATGTGAGGTGGGTCTCCTGGATACAGCACACCGACGGGTTTTGGCTTTTTATCCAATTGGCCAGTCTGTGTCTTTTGATTGGTGCATTTAGCCCATTTACATTTAGGGTTAATATTGTTATGTGTGAATTTGATACTGCCATTTTGATGCTAGCTGGCTGTTTTGCCCATTGGTTCATGTAGATTCTTCATTTTGTTGATGCTCTTTAGCATTTGGTATGCTTTTAGGATGGCTGGTACTGGTTGTTTCTTTCTATGTGTAGTGCCTCTTTCAGGAGCTCTTGTAAAGCAGGCCTATTGGTGACAAAATCTCTGAGTACTTGCTTGTTCGTGAAGGATTTTATTTTTCCTTCACTTATGAAGCTCAGTTTGGCTGGATATGAAATTCTGGGTTGAAAGTTCTTTTCTTTAAGGATGTTGAATATTGGCCCCACTCTCTTTTGGCTTGTAGAACCTCTGCGAGAGATCTGCTGTGAGTCTGATGGGCTTCTTTGTGGGTGACCCGACCTTTCTCTGGCTTCCCTTAGTATTTTCTCCTTCATTTCAACCCTGGTGAATCTGATTATGTGCCTTGGGGTTGCTCTTCTTGGAGTATCTTTGTGGTGTTCTCTGTATTTCCTGGAGTTGAGTATTGACCTGTCTTGCTAGGTTGTGGAAATTTTCCTGGACAATATCTTGAAGAGTTTTTTTCAGCTTGGATTCATTCTCTTCATCACATTCTGGTACACCTATCAAACGTAGGTTGGGTCTCTTCACATAGTCCCACATTTCTTGGAGATTTTGTTCATTCCTTTTTGTGCTTTTTTTTTTAATCTTGGTTTCTCATTTTATTTCATTGAGTTTATCTTCAACTTCTGATATTCTTTCTTCTGCTTGGTCTATTCGGCTGTTGAAACTTGTGCATGCTTCACGAATTTCTCGTATTGTGTTTCTCAGCTCCTTCAATTCATTCATATTCCTCTCTAAGTTTTCTATTCTTGTTATCATTTCCTCGAATCTTTTTTCAAATCTTTTTTCAAGGTTCTTTGTTTCTTTGAACAGATTTAGAACATGTTCTTTCAGCTCAGTGAAATTTTTCATTATCCACTTTCTGAATACTGATTCCGTCATTAATTCACACTCATTCTCCGTCCAGCTTTGTTCCCTTGCTGATGAGGAGTTTTGGTCCTTTGTAAGGGGTGAAATGTTTTGGTTTCGGGTGTTTTCCTCCTTTTTGCGCTGGTTTCTTCACATCTTTATGGATTTATCCGCCTGTCATCTTAGTAGTTGCTGATTTTTCAATTGGGTCTCTGTGTGGACACCCAGATTGTTGATGATGAGGTATTTCTGTTACTTAGTTTTCCTTCTATTTGTCTAGCCTTTCTGCTGTACGAGTGCTGAGGTCCACTCCAGGCCCTGCTTGTCTGGGCTACACCTGTAGCAGCTGCGGAACAGTGAGGGATGCTACCAGTTTCTTCTTCTGCTATCTCTGTTTCAGAATGATGCCCGCCAAATGTCAGCCTCATTAGTCCTTTTTTGGGGTGATGACTGTATATACAAGGGTCAGGGAGCTGCTTCAGGAGACGGTCTGTGCTTTATAGGAGTTCCGGTGCTGAGCTGTGAGCTCCATTGTTCATTCAGTGTTGTTGGGAGGATGTGTTTATGTCTGCTGCAACAGAACTCATAACCCCCCCTTTTTTTCCCCTTAGATGCTCTGTCTCATGGAGTTGGGGCTTTCTTCATGAGTATCTGTTGCACTGTTCTGCCCAGCTAGGTGGCAGTCTATTGAGTATTTTCCTGCCATGGCTTCACCCTGCTAGTGCAGGTTTGCCCTGTTGCTGTGGGGCTCTGTTCTGCTGTGGCTTGCTCTGCCCTGCTGTGGCTTGCTCCGCCCTGCTGGCAGAGTCTTTCTGTTATGGCAGATTGCCTTGGCAACAGCCGGCTGCGTCAGCCCTGGGCAGTACTTCAGTAGGGGGGATTGCATCATTAGTGGCAGATGCCCCTCCCACACCGGGCTGCACTCTCCTAAACGTGGGAATTGTTTCTTTGAATTGTTAATATGGCTCACTCCCATAGCCATTCCTCCCCTTCAGAAACCATGCTGAAAAATTTCAAGAAGGAATTTAGTGGAAATTATAAAGTAACTATGACACCAGAGAAATTAAATGTTTTATGTAGGAAAGATTGGCCAGCATTTAGGGTAAGTTGGCCCCCAGAGGTGACCCTAGACAGGCCCCTTGACTCCAAATTAAGGCATGAGGTTATATACAGCAAGCTAGAACACCTTGATCAGTTTCCATACATAGACTCGTGGTTGCAGTTAGTGTAAAACACTCCAAAATGGCTAAGAGAGCAGGCAGGATTTGCATGAATGAATGCTTCAGTTATTGGAAGTAGCTAACCAGGTATTTGTAAACCAAGAGGCGGTAAGCTAGAGGGAAAATTATAGGGAAAGGGAACGTCAGGCTCAATGGAAGGCTGACTTGATAACTGCTGCTATGAGAGGAACACCCCCAAGAGCATGGAAAAAGGGGGTTCCCGAAAAACCCCACAGTCTGCCTGTCTCCTCCTGCAATGCGATCAGTGTGCATTTTGTCAAGAAATAGGACATTGGAAAAAATGCCCACAGTTAATGGGAGAATAGAATGATCCTAAGCACAAGAATCCAGATAAAAAGTGACAGGGCTCTGTTCAATCTAATGGAAGGGCCACATGCCGGCCTTCTGTCTAGCGTCTTAATTTTAGTGTAGGTGCTGACAAAGTGAGCACATGCCATACTCGACTCAGCTCTTTTATGTTTTATGTTACAGATGACAATTCTGTAACCCTCCATGGGAAGAAACAGAACCAATATTGTTAGAGCTATTAAGGTGGTAAGAGAACAGACTATTTTGTACTTAATTGACTGCCCCTGCTTCCCTTCTCTGGCTAAACCTGTTGTGCAAAGCAAGCGCCACTATCCCACTCAAACAGGAGACACCCTGCAGTTAAAAATGCCTCAGGCATGGGTCATCCAGGCTCTCACTGTCACTTGGGAAGAAATGTGGAGCCATCCTAGCCAGAAGCAGAGGACTGATATATAAAAAGTTAAGCCAGGCATAACATGCGCTCGCTTCAGCAGCTCCTACAATAAAATTGAGACACTACACAGAAGGCTGGCATGGCCGCCGTGCAAGAATAACACGCAAAAAGGTGCAGCATTCTGTATTTTTTTTTGCCATTGTGGCTGTATTGTAGAAATCAAATACAGATAGATTTGAGGTACAAAAAAAATAGAATGTTAGCTGGACATGGTGGTGTGAACACCTGAAACTCCAGCTACTTGAAGGCCAATCACTTGAACCCAAAATGCAGGTGTTGCAATAAGCCAAGATCGCACTGTTGCACTCTAGTCTGAATGACCACAGAGAAACAGTACATCATAAAGAAAGGCAGAGCGGGAAGTGGAGTCACCCGGCACCTCATTTTGTTACAATTGTGCACACTGATCTGTCCGATTTCTTTTCCTTTTTCTACTCTTTTAAGGGAGGTGGGTTTTCAAAAAGATGCCCAGTGTGACCTCGAACTAGTAACCACAAGTGACCTGCCCACCTCGGCCTCCCAAAGTGCTAGGATGGCTGGCGTGAGTCACAGCGTTTGGCCCAGTCTCTCTGATTTCTTTTTCAACAATAAAGTCGGGCACCATGGCTCATGGGATCCTGTCTTCCAGGCACTTCGAAGACCAACGCGGGTGGATCACTTGAGGTTGCAGGTTCAGACCTGACCAACATGGTGAAAACCGCATCTTTAAAAAAAAACTTGGTTTTGGCTGGGCTCTCTCAGGCCTGTAATCCCAGCACTTAGAATGCCAAGGAGGGCGGATCGTGAGGTCACAGGTTCAAGACTGACCTCAAAAGACACAGCACAGCGGCTCCCTATAAAAAACATAAAAACAAAAAAACATAAAAGAGCTGAGTCGAGTATGGCATGTGCTCACTTTGTCAGCACCTACACTAAAATTAAGACGCTAGACAGAAGGCCGGCATGGCCGCAGCACAAAAATGACAGGCAAAGAAGTGCAGCGTCCATAATTTTTTTCTTTGTGGTTGTTTGTGGAAATCAAATAAAGATAGATTTGAGGTACAAAAAAATAAAAATAGAAAGTTAGCTGGATTTGGTGGTGTGGACACCTGCAACCCCAGCTACTTGAAGGGCACTGCAGGACAATCACTTGAATCCAAAAGGCAGGTGTTGCAATAAGCAAAGATCCCACTGTTGCACTTCAGCCTGGGTGACAAGAAAAAAACAGTACATCATAAGGAGAGATGGGGCATGGGGTGGAGTCAGCCGCTATCTGGTTTTGTTACAATTGCACACACTCATCTGACTGATTACTTTTCTTTTTCTTTTTCTCCTTTTTTGAGTGAGGTGGGTTTTCACAGTAATGCCCAGGCTGACCTCAAATTCATGACCTCAGGTGACCCGCCCACCTCAGCCTCTCACAGTGTTAAGATTGCTGGCATGAGTGACAGCACCGGGCACAGTCTCTCTGATTTCTTTCTTAACAATAAAGTCAGCTGGCCAGGCATGGTGGCTTGCAAGAGCCTGGCATCCAGGCGCCTCAAACATCAACACAGGCAGATCACAATAAGTTGCAGGTTCAAGACTCGCCCGACCAACATGGTGAAACCCCGTCTTTAAAACAAAAACAAAATTTGGGTTGAGCTCGGCGGTTCAGGCTTGTAATCCCAGCACTTAGAATGCTGAGGCAGGCAGATCGTAAAGTCACAAATTCGAGAGTGGCCTCAAAGAACACAGCACAGCCCGCTCCCTGTACAAAACAGAAAAACAAAAAAGCTGAGGCAGGTATGGCATGTGCATGCTTCGGCAGCACCTACACTAAAATTGGGATGCTACATAGAAGTTGGTCAGCACAAAAAATGACCAGCAAAAATGCAGCATGTAATTATTTTTTGTTGTAGCTGTTTTGTGGAAATCAAATAAAGATAGATTTGAGGTTAAAAAAATAGAAAGTTAGCTGGACGTGGTGGTGTGGACACCTGTAACCCCAGCTACTTGAAAAACATTGTCAGGACAATCGCTTGAACCCAAAAGGCAGGTGTTGCAATAAGCAAATTTTGCGCTGTTGCACTCCAGCTTGGGTGACAAGAGGAAAAGATTACATCATAAAGAAAGGTGGGGTGGAAAATGGAGTCACCCGGAATCTCATTTTTTTTTCAATTGTACACACAGATCTGTCTGATATTTTT
This sequence comes from Saguinus midas, assembly GCA_021498475.1. Taxonomy (NCBI): domain Eukaryota; kingdom Metazoa; phylum Chordata; class Mammalia; order Primates; family Cebidae; genus Saguinus; species Saguinus midas. Next base: position 35,573,353 of record CM038413.1, on the reverse strand, counting down.
TCTTTTTTTCTTTTTTTTTAAATGAGGTGAGTTTTCACTGGAATGCCCAGGCTGACCTCAAACTCCTGACTTCATGTGACCCGCCCACATCGGCTTCCCAGAGTCCTAGAACTCCTGGTGTGAGTCACAGCGCCTGGCACAGTCTCTCTGATTTCTTTTTAACAATAAAGTCGTGGGCGGAGGCTCTGAGCTGTCATCAGGTGCCTCAAAACAAGGTGGCAGGATCATGAGAAGTTGAGGTTCGAGACTGCCTGACCAACATGGTGAAACCCCATCTTTAAAACAAAAAAAACATGGGTTTGGGCACTGCTCATGCCTGTAATTCTCAGCACTTAGAATGCCGAGGCGGGCAGATCCTGAGGTCACAGGTTTGAGACTGGCCTGAAAGACACAGCACAGCCCGCTTCCCTATAAAAATAAAAACAGAAAAACATAAAAAAGCTGAGGCTGGTATGGCATGTGCTCGTTCAGCAGCACCTACACTAAAATTGGGATGCTACACAGAATGGCCACAGTGCAAAATGACATGCAAACATGCAGTTTGTAATTTTTTTATTCTTGCTGTTTTGAAAAAATCAAATACAAACAGATTTAAAGTACAAAAAATAAAAACAGAAAGTTAGCTGAACGTGGTGGTGTGGACCCCTGCAAACCCAGTTACTTGGGAGGATGATGCAGGGCAATGGCTTGAACCACGAAATCAGATGTTGCAATAAGCCAAGATTGCACCATTCCACTCCAGCCTGGATGACAAAAGGGAAACAGTACGTCATAAACAAAAACGAGGCGGGAGTTGGAGTCACCTGGCACCTGGTTTTGTTACAATTGCACACACTCATCTTTCTGATTACTTTTCTTTTTCTTTTTTTTAAAGTGAGGTGGGTTTTCACCAGAATGCCCAGGCTGCCATTGAACTCGTGACCTCAGGTGACTCGCCCACCTTGGCCTCCCAAAGTGCTCCAATTGCTGGTGTGAGTCTCAGGGCCCAGCACAGTCTCTCTAACTTCTTTTTTAACAACAAGGTCGGCTGACCAGGCACCGTGGCTCACAGAAGCCTGTCATCCAGGCACCTCAAAGATCAAGGTGGGAGGATCACAAGCGGTTATGGGTTCGAGACCTGGCTGACCAACATGGTCAAACCCCATCTTTAAAACAAAGATAAAATTTGGGTTGGGCTTGGTGGCTCAGGCCTGTAATCCCAGCACTTAGAATGCCAAGATGGGCGGATCATGAGGTCACAGGTTCGAGACTGGCCTTGAACAACACAGTGCCACTCATTCACTATAAAAAACGTAAACACAAAAACACATAAAAAAGAAAAGCTGGGTATGGCATGTGGTCACTTTGGCAGCACCTAAACTAAAATCGAGATGCTACACAGAAGTACGGCATGGCCACAGGGCAAAAATGACATGCAAAGGGATGCAGCGTTCCATATTATTTTCCTTTGTGGCTGTTTTGTGGAAATCAAATAAAGATAGATTTGATGTACAAAAAAATAAAAATGGAAAGTTAGCTGGACGTGCTGGTGCAGACACCTGCAACCCCAGCTACTTGAAGGGCATTGCAGCACAATCACTTGAATCCAAAAGGCAGGTGTTGCAATAAGCAAAGAGCACACTGTTGCACTCCAGCCTGGGTGACAAGAGAAAAGCAGTATGTCAGAAAGAAAGGTGGGGTGGGGGTGGAGTCATCTGGCACCTGGTTTTGTTACAGTTGCACACACTCAACTGTCCGAGTACATTTTTCTTTTCTCCTTTTTTATGTGAGGTGGGTTTTCACCAGGATGCCCAGGCTAACCTCAAACTCATGACCTTAGCTGACCCGCCTACCTTGGCTTCCCAAAGTGCTAAGATTGCTGGCGTGAGTCACAGTGCCCGGCATAGTCACTCTGATTTATTTTTTAACAATAAACTCGGCAAGACCTGCACGGTGGCTCATGGAAGCTTGTCATTTAGGCACCTCGAAAACCAAGGCAGGCAGATTATGAGAAGTTGTGGGTTTGAGACCTGCCCGACCAACATGGTGAAACCCTGTTTTTAAAACGAAAACAAAATTTGGTTTGGGTTCGGCTGCTCAGGCCTGAAATCCCAGCACTTAGAATGCCTAGGTGGGCAGATCGTGTGATCACAGGTTTGAGACTGGCCTTGAAAAACAGCACAGCCCACTCCCTATCAAAAACAGAAAAACAGAAAAAAGCTGAGCTAGGTATGGCATGTGCTGGCTTCAGCAGCACCTACACTAAAATTGAAATGCTACACAGAATGGCCAAACCGCAGCAGAAAAATGACCAGCAAAGAATGCAGCATTTTGTATTTTTTATGTCCGTTGTGGTTGTTTTGTGAAAATAAAATCAAGATAGATTTGAGGTACAAAAAATAAAAATAGAAAGTTAGCTGGACGTGGTGGTGTGGACTCCTGCAACCACAGCTACTTAAAGGGCATTGGCAGGACAATCGCTTAAACCCAAAAGTCAGGTGTTGCAATAAGCCAAGATTGCATTGCTGCACTCCAGCCTGGGTGACAAGAGAGAATCAGTATGTCATAAAGAAAGGTGGGGTGGAGGTGGGAGTCACCTGACACCTCGTTTTGTTACAATTGCACACACTCATCTGTCTGATTACTTTTCTTTTTCTTTTTTATTAAGTGAGGTGGGTTTTTACTGGAATGCCCTGGCTGCTCTCGAACTCGTGACCTCAAGTGACCCGAACACCTCGGCCTCCCAAAGTGCTACGAGTGCTGGCATGAGTCACAGGGCCTGGCACAGTCTCTCTGACTTCTATTTTAACAATAAATTTGGCCAGCTGGGCACCATGGCTCATGGGAGCCTGTCATCCAGGTGCCTCGAAGACCAGGTCAGGTTGATTATGAGTGGTTGTGGGTTCGAGACGTGGCTGAGCAACATGGTTAAACCGCATCTTTAAAACGAAAACAAAATTTGGATTGGGCTCAGCGACTCAGGCCTGCAGTCCCAGCACTTAGAATGCCAAGGCAGGCAGATCGTGAGGTCACAGGTTTGAGACTGGCCTCAAATGACACAGTGTATCCCATTCACTATAAAAAACGTAAGAAAAGAAAAATATAAAAAAGGTGAGCCAGGCAAGGCATGTGCTCGCTTCAGCAGCACCTACACTAAAATCAGGATGTTGCACAAAAGGCCAGAATGGCGACAGTGCGAAAATGACACCAAAAGGTGTGCAGCATTTTGTATTTTTTTTTGTGATTGTTTTGTGGAAATCAAATAAAGATAGATATGAGGTACAAAAAAGTAAAAACAGAAAGTTTGCTGAACTTGGTGATGTGGACACCTGTAACCACAGCTACTTGAAGGGCATTGGCAGGACAGTTGCTTGAACCCAAATGAAAGGTGTTGCAATAAGCAAAGATCCCACTGTTGCACTTCAGCCTGGGTGACAATAGGGAAATGGTACCTCATAAAGAAAGGTGGGGCAAAGGGTGCAGTCACCTGGCACCTCGTTTTGTTACAAATGCAGACGCTCATTTACCTGATTACTTTTCACTTTCTTTTTTTTATGTGAAGTGGGTTTTCACCAGAATCCCAGGCTGACCTCGAACTCATGATCTCAGGTGACCCGCCCACCGTGGCCTCTCAAAGTGCTAAAATTGCTGGCATGAGTCACAGCGCTTGGCACAGTCTCTCTGATTTCTTTTTTAACAAAAAGTCGGCTGGCCTGGCACGGTGGCTTATGAGAGCCTGTCATCAAGGCGCCTCGCAAACCAAGGCGGGCGGTTCACAAGAAGTTGTGGGTTTGAGAAATGCCCGACCAACATGGTAAAACTCCATCTTTGAAACTAATAAAGAATTTGATTTGGGCTCGGCTCTTCAGGCCTGTAATCTCAGGACTTAGAATGCTGCAGCGGGCAAATTGTGACGTCACAGGTTTGAGACTGGCCTCAAAAGACACAGTGGAGCCCGCTCCCTATATAAAACAGAAAAACATAAAAAAGCTGAGGCAGGCATGGCGTGTGCTCGCTTTGGCAGCACCTGCACTAAAATTAAAAGGCTACACAGAAGACTGGCATGGCCGCAGAGCAAAAATGACACACAAAGGGGTTCAGTGTTTCGATTTTTGTTGTTGTTGTTGCTGTTTTGTGGAATTAAAGACAGATTTGAGGTACAAAAATGTAAATATAGAAAGGTAGCTGGACATGGTGGTGTGGACACCTGTAACATCATCTACTTGAAGGGCATTGGCAGGACAATCGCTTGAACCCAAAAGAAAGGTGTTGCAATAAGCAAAAATCGCACTGTTGCACTTAAGACTGGGTGACAAGAGGGAAACAGTATATCATAAAGAAAGGTGGGGCAAAGGGTACAGTCATTAGGCACCTCGATTTTTTCAAATTGCAGACACTCATCTGTCTTATTACTTTTCTTTTTCATTTTTTTATGTGAGGTGGGTTTTCACCGGAATGCTCAGGCTGACCTCGAACTCGTGACCTCAGGATACCCACCCACCTCGGCCTCCCAAAACGCTAAGATTGCTGGCTTGAGTCACAGCGCCTGGAAAAGTCTCTCTGATTTTTTTTTAACAATAAAGTCAGCCAGCCAGGCAAGGTGACTCATGAAAGTCTGTAATTTAGGTGCCTCAAGAACCAATGAAGGCAGATCACGAGAAGTTGCAGGTTTGAGACATGCCGGACCAACATGGTGAAACCCCATCTTTGAAACAAATAAAAAATTTGGTTTGAGCTCGTCTACTCAGCCCTGTAATCACAGCACTTAGAATGCTGAGGTGGGCAAGTCGTCAGGTCACACGTTCAAGATGGGCCTCGAAAGAAACAGCACAGCCCACTCCCTATAAAAAACAGTAAAAGAGAAAAACATAAAAATCTGAGGCAGGCAAGGCATATGCACGTTTTGGCAGCACCTGCACTAAAATTGGGACGCTACACAGAAGGCCAGCATGGCCGCAGCACAAAAATGACACGAAAAAAAGTGCAGTGTTCCCTATTGTTTCTTGTTGTGGCTGTTTTGTGTAAATCAAATAAAGATAGTTTTGAGGTACAAAAAAGTAAAAATAGAAAGTTAGCTGGACGTGGTGGTGCAGACACCTGCAACCCCCGCTACTTGAAGGGCATTGGAGGACAATTGCTTGAACCCAAAAGACAGGTGTTGCAATAAGCAAAAATTGCACTGTTGCACTTCAGCCTGAGTGACAAGAGGGAAATCGTATGTCATAAAGCAAGGCGGGGCGAATGGTGGAGTCACCCGACACCTTGTTTTGTTACAGTTGCAGACACTCATCTGTCTGATTACATTTTTTTTTTCTCTTTTCTATGTGAGGTGGGTTTTCACCAGGATGCGCAGGCTGATCTTGAACTCGTGACCTCAGGTGACCCGCCCACCTCAGCCTCCCAAAGTGCTAAAATTGCTGGATTGAGTCACAGCGCCTGACAAAGTCTCTCTGATTTCTTTCTTAACAATAAATTCGGCCGCCAAAGAAAGGTGGCTCATGGTAACGTGTAATTTAGGTGCCTCAAAAACTAATGTGGGCAGATCACGAGAAGTTGCGGGTTCAAGACACACCCGACCAACATGGTGAAACCCGGTCTTTGAAACAACAAAAAAAATTGTTTTCAGCTCAGCTTCTCAGGCCTGTGATCCCAGCACTTAGAATGCTGAAGCTGGTGGATCGTGAGGTCAGAGGTTTGAGACTGGCTTCAAAAGACACAGCGCAGCTTGCTTTCTATAAAAAACAGAAAAACAGGCCAGGTGCAGTGGCTCATGCCTAGAATTGCAGCCCTTTGAGAGGCCAAGGCGAGTGGATCACGAGTTCAAGAGATCGAGACCATCCTGGTCAACATGGTGAAAAATCGTCTCTACTAAAAATACAAAAATTAGCCGGGCACAGTGGTGCATGCCTGTAATTCCAGCTACTACAAAGGCTGAGACAGGAGAATTGCCTGAACCCAGAAGGTGAAGGTTGTGGTGAGCCGAGATCGCACCATTGCACCCCAGCCTGGGTAAAAAGAGTGAAACTCCGTCTAAAATAAATTAAAACAAACAAACAAAAAACAGAAAAAAGCTGAGGCAGACATGGCATGTGCTCACTTCGGCAGCCCCTGCACTAAAATTGGGACGCTACACAAAAGGCCAGCGTGACAACAGCACAAAAATGATATGCAAAGGGATGCAGCATTCCAAATTTTTTGTTGTTGTTGTGGCTCTTTTGTGGAAATCAAACAGAGATAGGTTTGAGGTACAAAAAATTAAAAATAAAATGTTAGCTGGATGAGGGGATGTGGACCCTGTAACCCCAGCTTCTTGAATGGCATTGGCAGGACAAAATCACTTGAACCCAAAAGAAAGGTGTGGAAATAAGCAAAAATCGCACTGCACACTGCCATGGTGACAAGAGGAAACAGTATGTCATAAAGAAAGGTGGGAGGAGTCAGGCACCTTTTGTTACAATTGACACACTCATCTGTCTGATTACTTTTCTTTTTCTTTTTTTTTATGTGAGGTGATTTTAACTGGATGCCCAGGCTGACCTCGAACTGTGACCTCAGGTGACCCACCCACCTCGGCCTCCCAAAGTGCTAAGATTGCTGGTGTGAGTCACAGTGCCACACAGTCTCTGATTTCTTTTTAACAATAAATTGGGCCGGCTGGCAAGGTGGCTCATGGAGCCTGTAAATTGGCGCTGTGAAAAACAATGCGGGCAGATCACGAGAAGTTGCAAGTTCGAGACCGCCTGACCAACAGGGTGAAACCCTGTCGTTGAAATGAAAACACAATTTGGTTTGGGCTCTGCTCAGGCCTGTAATCCCAGCACTTAGAAGCGGGTGGCGTGAGGTCACAGGTTGAGACTGGCCTCGACACAGCACAGCCCACTCCTATAAAAAACATAAAACAGAAAAACATAAAAAGCTGAGGCAGGTGGCATGCACTTTTGGCAGCACCTACACTAAAATTGGGATGCTACACAGAAGGCCAACCGCAGTGCAAAAATGACCAGAAAAAAATGCAGTGTTTATTTTTCTTTTGTGGCTGTTTTGTGGAAATCAAAAAGACAGATTTGAGGTACAAAAATAAAATAGAAAGTTAGCTGGACGTGGTGGTGGACACCTGCAACCCCAGCTACTTGAAGGGCATTGCAGGACAATTGCTTGAACCCAAAGGCAGGTGTTGCAATAAGCAAAATTGCACTGTTGCACTTCAGCCTGGTGACAAGAGAAACAATCATAAAGAAGGCGGGCAGGTGGAGTCACCACACCTGTTTTGTTACAATTGCAGACACTCATCTGTCTGATTACTTTTTTTTTCTCTTTCTTTTTTTTTATGAGGCTGATTTAACTCACCTCAGGATGATCGCTTGACACAGTGACCCTCACCTCCCATGCTTAGATTGCTGGAGTCACAGTGCTCACAATTTCTTTCTATTGTTGGTGAGCAGCAGCTCACAAGACTTCATCACGCCTCAAAAACAGGCAGGCAGTCATGAGAATCAGTGAGAAATTGACACAGTTGGTGAGACCACCCAACATGGTGAAACAAAAAAACAAAATTTGTTTGGGCCTCAGGCCTGTAATCCCAGCACTTAGAATGCTGAGCAGGAGATGTGAGGGTCACAGGTTCAGTGACAGCAAAGACTCCGCCTTTAAAAACAAAAAAACAAAAACAGAAAAAAGCTGAGGCGTATGGCATGTGCTCACTTGGCAGCACCTACACTAAAATTGGGATGCTACACAGAAGGCCAGCTCAACAGCACAAAATGACCAGCAAAAGGTGCAGCATTAAATTTTTTTTTTTGTGGCTGCTTTGTGGAAATCAAATAAAGACAGATTTGAGGTACAAAAATAAAAATAGAAGTTAGCTGGAGGGTGGTGACACTGCAACCCCAGCTACTTGAAGGGCATTGCAGGACAATCGCTTGAACCCAAAAGAAAGGTGTTGCAATAAGCAAAATCACACTGTTGCACTCAGCCATGGTGACAAGAAACAGTATCATAAAAAGGTGGGCAGGGGTGGAGTCACCGCACCTGGTTTTGTTACAATTGCACACACTCATCTGTCTGATTACTTTTTTCTCTTTTTTATGTGAGGTGATTTTAACCAGGATGCCCAGGCTGACCTCGAACTCATGACCTCAGGTGACCCACCTCCTCAGTGCTAAGATTGCTGGTGAGTCACAGTGCGCACAGTCTCTGATTTCTTTTAATAATAAAGGCGCGGCAAGGTGAGACTCATGGAGACTGTCATTCAGGCCTGGAAAACAAGGGCAGATCATGAAGTTGAGTTCGAGACCCTGACCAACATGGTGAAACTGTCTTAAATGAAAACACAATTTGGTTTGGGCTGCTGCTCAGGCCTGTAATCCCAGCACTTAGAATGCGAGGTGAGCGTGAGGTCACAGGTGAGACTGGCCTCAAAAGACACAGCACAGCCCTCCCTATAAAACATAAAACATAAAAAGCTGAAGGTATGGCATGTGCTCACTTTGGCAGCACCTACACTAAAATTGGGACTACACAGAATTTTGGCTGCAAAAAAGCAAAGGTGTAATTATTATTTTTTTTCTTGTTTGTGGAAATCAAATAAAGACAGATTTGAGGTACAAAAAAAATAAAAATAGAAGTTAGCTGGATATGGTGGTGGACACCTGCAACCCAGCTACTTGAAGGGCATTGCAGGACAATCGCTTGAACCCAAAAGGCAGGTGTTGCAATAAGCAAAATCACTGTTGCACCCAGCCATGGTGACAAGAGAAAACAGTACATCATAAGAAAGTGAGGGGTGGAGTCACCTGGTTTTGTTACAATTGCACACACTCATCTGTCTGATTACTTTTTTATGTGAGGTGATTTTTAACTGGGATGCCCAGGCTGACCTCGAACTCGTGACCTCAGGTGACCCACCCACCTTGGCCTCAGAGTGCTAAGATTGCTGAGTCAGGCACAGTCTCTGATTTCTTTTTAACAATAAAGTCGGCCGCCAGGCACTGGACATGGAGACTGTCATCAGGCCTGAAAACAAGGTGATATCATGAGAAGTTGAGTTTGAGACCGCCCGACCAACATGAAACCCGTCTTTAAAAAAACAATTTGGTTTGGGCTCCGCTGCTCAGGCCTGTAATCCCAGCACTTAGAATGCTGAGGCAGGTGCAGGTCACAGGTCAGTTGAGACTGGCCTCAAAGACACAGCACAACCCACTCCTATAAAAACATAAAACAAAAACAAAAAGCTGAGGTGGGTATATGTGCTCGCTGGCAGCACCTACACTAAAATTGGGATGCTACAGAATTCAGTTAACTGCAGCAAAATGACAAAAAAAGATGTAATATTTTTTTTTTTGTTTTGTGGAAATCAAATAAAGACAGATTTGAGGTACAAAAATAAAAAAGTTAGCTGGACGTGGTGGACACCTGCAACCCCAGCTACTTGAAGGGCATTGCAGGACAATCGCTTGAACCCAAAAGGTGTTGCAATAAGCAAAATCACTGTTGCACCCAGCCATGGTGACAAGGAAACAGTACATAAAGAAAGGTGGGGCAGGGGAGTCACCAACACCTGGTTTTGTTACAATTGCACACACTCATCTGTCTGATTACTTTTCTTTTCTTTTCTTTTTTATGTGAGGTGATTTTAACCTGGATGCCCAGGCTGACCTCGAACTCGTGACCTCAGGTGACCACCACCCCAGCCTCCAGAGTGCTAAGATTGGCGTGAGTCACAGTGCCCACAGTCTCTCTGATTTTTTTTAACAATAAAGTCAGCCAGGCATGACACAGACTGTCATCAGTCCTGAAAACAAGGCATCATGAGAAGTTGAGTTCAAGACCAGACCAACATGGTGAAACCCGTCTTAAACAAAAACACAATTTGGTTTGGGCTTTGCTCAGGCCTGTAATCCCAGCACTTAGAATGCCGAGAGGTGATGTGAGGTCACAGGTTGAGACTGGCCTGAAAGACACAGCACCTCCCTATAAAAACAGAAACATAAAACATAGGTAGGCATGCTACTTCTGGCAGCACCTACACTAAAATTGGGATGCTACACAGAATTTGGCAACTGCAGCGCAAAATGACCAGCAAATGCAGCATTATGTAATATTTTTTTTTTTTGTGGCTGTTTGTGAAATCAAATAAAGACAGATTTGAGGTACAAAAAAAAATAGAAAGTTAGCTGGACGTGGTGGTGAGACACCTGCAACCCAGCTACTTGAAGGGCATTGCAGGACAATCTTGAACCCAAAAGGCAGGTGTTGCAATAAGCAAAATCACTGTTGCACCCTGGCCATGGTGACAAGAGAAACAGTATTCATAAAAGGGGCGGTGGAGTCAGCACCTGGTTTTGTTACAATTGCACACACTCATCTGTCTGATTACTTTTTTTTTCTTTTCTTTTTTATGTGAGGTTTTTCAGATGCCCAGGCTGACCTCGAACTCGTGACCTCAGGTGACCCCACCTCGGCCTCCCAGAGTGCTAAGATTGCTGTGAGTCACAGCCGCACAGTCTCTGATTTCTTTTTAACAATAGGCTGGGCACAGGACTCACAGGAGACTGTCATCAGGCCTGAAACAAGGCAAGATCATGAGAAGTTGAGTTGAGACCGCCTGACCAACATGGTGAAACCTGTCTTTAAACAAAAACACAATTTGGTTTGGGCTGCTCAGGCCTGTAATCCCAGCACTTAGAATGCTGAGGCAGATCATGAGGTCACAGGTTGAGACTGGCCTCAAAGACACAGCACAGCCCACTCCCTATAAAAAACATAAAACAGAAAAACATAAAAAGCTGAGGTGGGTATGGCATGTGCTCGGCAGCACCTACACTAAAATTGATGCTACAGAATTCTTAACCACAGCGCAAAATGACCAGCAGTATTATGTAATTATTTTTTTCTTGTGGCTGCTTTGTGGAAATCAAATAAAGACAGATTTGAGGTACAAAAATAAAAATAGAAAGTTAGCTGGACTGGTGGACACCTGCAACCCAGCTACTTGAAGGGCATTGCAGGACAATCTTGAACCCAAAAGGCAGGTGTTGCAATAAGCAAAATTGCACTGTTGCACCCAGCCATGGTGACAAGAGGAAACAGTACATCATAAAAAAAGGCGGGCTGGGGTGAGTCACCGGCACCTGGTTTTGTTACAATTGCACACACTCATCTGTCTGATTTTTCTTTTCTTTCTCTTTTTATGTGAGGTGATTTTAACCGGGATGCCCAGGCTGACCTCAACTCGTGACGTCAGGTGACCCACCAACCTCAGACTTTCAGAGTGCAAAGATTTCTGGCGTGAGTCACAGTGCCGGCACAGTCTCTCTGATTTCTTTTTTACAATAAAGTCGGCCCAGGCACTGAGACTCACAGACTGTCATCCAGGTGCCTCAAAACAAGCGGTGGATCATGAGAAGTTGCGAGTTCGAGACCCGCCGACCAACATAGTGAAACCCGTCTTTAAACAAAAACACAATTTGGTTTGGGCTCTGCTCAGGCCTGTAATCCCAGCACTTAGAATGCTGAGGCAGGCAGATCCTGAGGTCACAGGTTCGAGACTGGCCTCAAAGACACAGCACAACCGCTCCCTACAAAAACATAAAAACAGAAAAACATAAAAAGCTGAGAGGCGGGTATGGCATGTACTCACTTCAGTAGCACCTACACTAAAATTGGGATGCTACACAGTATTCGCTCAACCACAGTGCAAAATGACCAGCAAAGGTGCAGCATTATGTAATCATTTTTTTTTGTGGCTTTGTGGAAATCAAATAAAGACAGATTTGAGGTACAAAAAATAAAAATAAAGTTAGCTGGACGTGGTGGTTGGACACCTGCAACACCCAGCTACTTGAAGGGCATTGCAGGACAATCGCTTGAACCCAAAACAGGTGTTGCAATAAGCAAAAATTGCACTGTTGCACCCCAGCCATGGTGACAAGAGGAAACAGTACATCATAAAGAAAGGCGGGGCTGGGGTGGAGTCACCAGGCACCTGGTTTTGTTACAATTGCACACACTCATTTGTCTGATTACTTTTCTCTTTTTTTTCTATATGTGAGGTGATTTTTAACCAGAATACTCAGGCTAACCTCGAACTCATGACCTCAAGTGACGCACTTAACTTGGCCTCTCAGAGTGCTAAGATTGCTGGTGTGAATCACAGTGCCGGCAGAGTCTCTCTGATTTTTTTTTAACAATAAAGTCGGCCGGCCAGGCATGGAGACTCATGAGACTGTCATCCAGGCACCTCAAAACAAGTGGTGGATCATGAGAAGTTGAGTTGAGACCTGCCCGACCAACATGGTGAAACCCCATCTTTAAAATGAAAACACAATTTGGTTTGGGCTCTGCTGCTCAGGCCTGTAATCCCAGCACTTAGAATGCTGAGGCAGGCAGATTGTGAGGTCACAGGTTCGAGACTGGCCTCAAAAGACACAGCACAGTCCCTATAAAAACATAAAAACAGAAAACAAAAAAAGCTGAGGCGGTATGGCATGTGCTCACTTGGCAGCACCTACACTAAAATTGGGATGCTACACAGAATTCTGGCTTAACCACAGCACAAAATGACCAGCAAAGGTGCAGCATTATGTAATTATTTTTTCTTTGTGGCTGCTTTGTGGAAATCAAATAAAGACAGATTTGAGGTACAAAAAATAAAATAGAAAGTTAGCTGGACGTGGTTGTGAGACTCCTGCAACCACAGCTACTTGAAGGGCATTGCAGGACAATCGCTTGAACCCAAAAAGCAGGTGTTGCAATAAGCAAAATTGCACTGTTGCACCCTGGCCATGGTGACAAGAGGAAACAGTACATCATAAAGAAAGGCGGGCCGGGTGGTGAGTCACCTGAACCTGGTTTTGTTACAATTGCACACACTCATCTGTCTGATTTTTCTTCTTTTTTTTTTTATGTGAGGTGATTTTAACCTGGATGCCCAGGCTGACCTCGAACTGTGACCTCAGGTGACCCACCCACCTTGGCCTCCCAGAGTGCTAAGATTGCTGGTGTGAGTCACAGTGCTGGCACAGTCTCTCTGATTTTTTTAACAATAAAGTCGGCCAGCAGGGCACCTAGACTTACAGAGACTGTCATCCAGGCGCCTCGAAAAAAAAGGCGTGGATCATGAGAAGTTGCAAGTTCGAGACCGCCCGACCAACATAGTGAAACCCCGTCTTTAAAACAAAAACAAAATTTTGTTTGGGCTTCACTGCTCAGGCTTGTTATCCCAGCACTTATAATTCTGAGGCAGGCAGATGGTGAGGTCACAGGTTCGAGACTGGCCTCAAAAGACACAGCACAACCTGGTCCCTACAAAAAACATAAAAACAGAAAAACAAAAAAGAAATTGAGGCGGGTATGGCATGTACTCACTTCAGTAGCACCTACACTAAAATTGGGATGCTACACAGTATTCCGGCTTAACCACAGCACAAAAATGACCAACAAAGGTTTGCAGCACTATGTAATCATTTTTTTCTTTGTGGCTGCTTTGTGGAAATCAAATAAAGGCAGATTTTAGGTACAATAAAATAAAAATATAAATTTAGCTGGATTTTCTGGTATGGACACGTGCAACACCCACTACTTGAAGAGCATTGCAGGACAATCGCTTGAACTAAAAAAGCAAATGTTGCAATAAGCAAAAATTGCACTGTTTCACCCCATCCATGGTGACAAGAGGGAAACAGTACATCATAAAGAAAGGCGGGGCTGGGGATAGAGTCACCTGGCCCCTGGTTTTGTTAAAATTGCACACACTCATTTGTCTGATTACTTTTCTTTTTTTTTTCTGTGAGGTGATTTTTAACCGGAATGCCCAGGCAGACCTCGAACTCGTGACCTCAGGTGACCCACCCACCTTGGCCTCCCTGAGTGCTAAAACAACTGGTGTGAGTCACAGTGCTGGCACAGTCTCTCTGATTTATTCTTAACAATAAAGTCGGCCGGCCAGGCACTGAGACTCACAAGAGACTGTCATCCAGGAGCCTCAAAAACAAGGCGGGTGGATCATGAGAAGTTGCAAGTTCGAGAACCGACCGACCAACAAGGTGAAACCTCATCTTTAAAACAAAAACACAATTTGGTTTGGGCTCTGCTGCTCAGGCCTGTAATCCCAGCACTTAGAATGTTGAGGTGGGCAGATCCTGAGGTCACAGGTTCGAGACTGGCCTTGAAAGACACAGCACAACCCACTCCCTATATAAAACAGAAAAACATAAAAAAGCTGAGGTGGGTATAGCATGTGCTCGCTTCAGCAGCACCTACACTAAAATTGGGATGCTACACAGAATTTCGGCTCAACTGCAGTGCAAAAATGACCAGCAAAGGGGTGCAGCGTTACGTAATTTTTTTTTCCTTGTGACTGCTTTGTGGATATCAAATAAACACGGATTTGAGGTACAAAATAATAAAAGAAAGAAGTTAGCTGAACGTGGTGGTGTGGACACCTGCAATCCCAGATACCTGAAGGGCATTGCAGGACAATCCCTTGAACACAAAAGGCAGGTGTTTCAATAAAGAGAAATCGCACTTTTGCACCCCAGCCATGGTGATAAGAGGAAAACAGTATGTCATAAAGATAAGCGGGGGCAGGAGTAAAGTCACCCAGCACCTGGTTTTCTTACAATTGCACACACTAATTTTAATGAATACTTTTCTTTTTTCTTTTCTCCTTCTTTATGTGAGGAGATTTTCAACCGGGATACCCAGGCTGACCTAAAACTCATGACCTCAGGTGACCCACCAACCTCGGCCTCCCAGAGTACTAATATGGCTGGTGTGAGTCACAGTGCTGGCACAATCTCCCTGATTTGTTTTTAACAATAAAGTCTGCTGGCCAGGCACCGAGACTCACGGGAGACTGTCATCCAGGCGCCTCAAAAACAAGGCGGGTGAAACATGAGAATTTGCGAGTTCGAGTCCCGCCTGACCATCAAGGTGAAACCCCTTCTTTAAAATGGAAACACAATTTGGTTTGGGTTCTACTGCTCAGGCCTGTAATCCTAGCGCTTAGAATGCCGAGGTGGGCAGATCGTGAGGTCACATGATAGAGACTGGCCTCAAAAGACACAGCAGAGCTTGCTCCCTATAGAAAACATAAAATCAGAAAAACATAAAAAAGCTGAGGCGGGTATGGCATGTGCTTGCTTCGGCAGCACCTACACTAAAATTGGGACTCTACACAGAATTTTGGCTCAACTGCAGCGCAAAAATAACCAGGAATGGGGTGCAGCATTCCGTAGTTATTTTTAATTTCTTTGTGGCTTCTTTGTGGAAATCAAATAATGACAGGTTTGAGGTACAAAATAATAAAAATAGAAAGTTAGCTTGACGTGGTGTTGCGGACACCTGCAAGTTCAACTACTTGAAGGGCATTGCAGGACAATTGCCTGAACCCAAAAGGAAGGTGTTGCAATAAGCAAAAATCGCACTGTTACACCCCAGCCATGGTGACAAGAGGAAAACTGTGCGTCATAAAGAAAGGCGGGGCGAGGAATAAAGTCACCCTGCACCTGGTTTTTTATAATTGCACACACTCATCTGTCTGATTACTTTTCTATTTTTATTTCTTATTATTATTATAGGTGATTTTTAACCAAAATGCCAAGGCTGACCTCAAACTCGTGACCTCAGGTGTCCCACCCACCTCGGCCTTCCAGGGTGCTAAGACTGCTGGTGTGAGTCACAGTGCCAGCACAGTATCTCTGATTTGTTTTTTAACAATAAAGTCGGCTGGCCGGGCACCAAGACTCATGAGGGACTGTCATTAAGGATCCTCGGAAACAAGATGGGTGGATCATGAGATGTTGCCAGTTCGAAACCCACCAGACCAACAAGTTGAAACCCCGTCATTGAAATAAAAACACAATTTGGTTTGGGCTCCGCTGCTCAGGCCTGTAATCTTAGCACTTAGAATGCCAAGGCAGGCAGATCATGAGGTCACAGGTTTGAGACTGACCTCAAAAGACACAGCACAGCTCGCTCCCTATAAAAAAACATATGAACAGAAAAACATAGAAAAGCTAAGGCGGTTATGGCATGTGCTCACTTCGGCAGCACCTACACTAAAATTGAGATGCTTAACAGAATTCTGACTCAACTGCAGCACAAAAATGACCAGCAAAGGTGTGCAGTGTTATGTATTTTTTTTCTTGTTGTTGCTTTGTGAAAATCAAATAAAGACAGATTTGAGGTACAAAATAATAAAAATAAAAAGTTAGCTGGATGTGGTGGTGTGGACACCTTCAACCCCAGCTACTTGAAGAACATTGCAGGACAATCGCTTGAACACAAAAGGAAGGTGTTCCAATAAAGAAAAATCGCTCTATTGCACTCCAGCCATGGTGACAAGAGGGAAGCAGTATGGCATAAGGAAAGGTGGGGGTGGGGTGGAGTCACCTGGCACCTGGTTTTCTTAAAATTGCACACACCCATCTGTCTGAATACTTTTCTTTTTTCCTTTCTTTTTCTATATGTGAGGTGATTTTTAACCAAAATGCCCAGGCTGACCTTGAACTTGTGACCTCAGGTGACCCACCCACCTCGGCCTTTCAGAGTGCTAAGATTGCTGGTGTGAGTCACAGTGCCAGCACAGTCTCTCTGATTTTCTTTTAACAATAAGTCAGGCCAGGCACTGAGACTCATGGGAGACTGTCATCCAGGCACCTCAAAAACAAGGTGGCGGATCATGAAAAAGTTGCAGTTTGAGACCACCGACCAACAAGGTGAAACCTTGTCTTTAAAACGAAAACACAATTTGGTTTGGGGTCTGCTGCTCAGGCCTGTAATCCCAGAACTTAGAATGCCGAGGCGGGCAGATTGTGAGGTCACAGGATCAAGACTGGCCTCAAAAGACACAGCACAGCCCGCTTCCTATAATAAACAGAAAACAGAAAACATAAAAAGCTGAGGCGGGTATGGCATGTGCTCACGCAGCACCTACACTAAATTGGGATGCTACACAGAATTTGGCTCAACGCAGCAAAAAATGACCAGCAAAAGGGTGCAGCATTACATTTATTTCTCCTTGTGGCTGCTTTGTGGAAATCAAATAACGACAGGTTAGAGGTACAAAATAATAAAAATAAAAAGTTAGCTCAATGTGGTGTTGCAGACACCTGCAAGTTCAGCTACTTGAAGAGCATTGCAGGACAATCACTTGAACCCAAAAGGCAGGTGTTGTAATAAGCAAAAATCTCACTGTTGCACCCTGGCCATGGTGACAAGAGGAAAACAGTTCGTCATAAAGAAAGACGGGGCCGGGGGTAAGGTAGTCACCCGGAACCTGGTTTTGTTACAATTGCAGACACTCATTTGTCTGATTACTTTTCTCTTTTCCTTTCTTCTTATTATGTGAGGCAATTTTTAACCGGGATGCCAAAGCTGACCTCGAACTCGTGACCTCAGGTGACCCACCCACCTCGGCCTCCCAGAGTGCTAAGATTGCTGGTGTGAGTCACAGTGCCTGCACAGTCTCTGATTTATTTATTTATTTATTTAAAAAATTTAAATGGACCTAAGGGATCAAGAGCATGGGAAAGGGAGAAAAAGGAAGCTGAGAAAAGAGAGAGACAAAAGAAACTGCTTTCCTACAGGCATGTATTTCAGCTTTTAGGAAAAGAACTCATCGCTGATCACTGTTTCCAGATCCTAAGAAAAGGAAAAGAGAGAAGTAAAAGAGAGAGAGAACAGAAATATTGCTTTATTCTATAAATGGGTATTATAATGGCGATCATTATGTTGTGTATTTAAAATGGAGAATGTATATTTTATTTATCTAAAGTGGAGAGTTCTCAAGTGCATAAGTTTACTTGTTACTGATCTGAGTTCAGATTCTGGATATCCTTATTAATTTTCTGTTCCGTTGAGTATGAATCTCTTTATGGGTCTTATGTATCTGGGTGTTAGTCCATTCTATCTTTGTTGGTTTGAAAACTGTTTTAAAATGCATGAATTGCAACTTCTTTTTGTTTATTTCTTTGTTTTTGTTCTCATTTGATAAATCTTTCTCCAACCCTTTCTTTTAGTCTTTGTGATCTTTGGATATGAAATGGGTCTGGATATAGTATACTTAGGTTTTGTCTGTATCTTTTAATTAGAAAATTAGTTGATTTCTTTAAGATTACTGCCATTTGATGTTAACTGGCTATTTTATCCATTTGTTGATGTAAATTCTTCTTTATGTTGATGTTCTCAGGTATATTTTTAGAAAGGCTAATACTGGTTGTTCCTTTCTGTGTATAATGCTTCTTTCAGAAGTTTTGAAAAGCAGGCCTGGTGTTAATAAAATCTCTGAGTACTTGCTTGTTCATAAAAGATTTTAATTTCCTTCAATTGAAAGCAGGCAGGATATAAAATTCTGGGCTGAAATTTCTGTTCTTGAGGATGTTAAACGGCCCCACTCTCTTCTAAAATGGGTTTCTACTGAGAGATCTGCAAGTCTAATAGGCTTCCTCAGTGGGTAACCTGACCTTTCTTGGCTGCCATTAGTATTTTATCCTTTGTTTCAACCCTGGTGAATCTAATGATTATGTCTTGGGGTTGCTCTTCTTGGAATATCTTTGTGGTGTTCTCTGTATTACCTGAGGTTGAATGGTAGCCTGCTTTGCTACTTGATTGGGAAAATTCTCCTTGATAATATCCTGAAGAGTATTTTCCAGCTGGCATTCATTCTTCCATCACATGAGGTAAAATCACACGTAGATTAGGTCTTTTCACATAGTGTTACAATTCTTGGAGAATTTGCTCATTCCTTTTATCCTTTTTTCTTTTCTTGTTTCTCTTTATTTCATTAACCCAGGTCTTCAACCTCTGATATCCTTTCTTCTGCTTGATCAATTCAGCTATTCAAACTTGTGCATATTTCACAGTTCTCATGTTGTATTTTTCAACTCCATTAGTTCAATATTCCTTTCTATATTTTCCATTCTAACATTTCGCTCCAACCGTTTTCAAAGTTCTTAGTTTCTACATTGGGTTAGAACAAGTTGTTTCAAAACAAAGTTTTTACCATCCACCTTCTAAAGCCTCCTTCAGATACTGGAACACAGTCCTCTTAAATTAGCTTGTTCTGTTGCTGATGAAGAATTACTATCCCTGTAGAAACTGAAAACTGGTTTTCTGGCCTTTTAGGCTGTCCTTTGTTGCAATTTATCCATCTTATGCTACAGTTAGCGCCTTTCTGATTAAGTTCCTGAGAGGATGTCCAATTTATTGATTCCCAGTGCTTGTAAAATCAAAAACAACAGATTTGATAAGACTGATGGTGCTCTTCTGCTGGG
>CM038413.1:35529648-35554000 GCA_021498475.1 Saguinus midas | reverse complement strand
CTCCCGCCGTTTACCCGCGCTTCATTGAATGCAGTTCTCTGCCTCAGTCTCCCGAGTGGGATTACAGGTGCCCACCACCACCCCTGGCTAATTTTTGTATTTTAGGTAGAGACAGGGTTTCACTATGTTGACCAGACTGTTCTCGAACTCCTGACCTCATGATCCACCCATCTTGGCCTCCCAAAGTGCTGGATTTAAAGGCATGAGCAACCGCACCCAGCCAGCAATGTACTTTATGTATTTTTTTCTGATACAAACCCCTCCCCTCCTGCCCTAGAGATAATAATTGTTTTGATTTTTCACTTGTATATTTTTTCTTTTTTTTTAAGATGGGGTTTTACCATGTTAGTCAGGCTGGTCTTGAACTCCCAAGGTGGTCTCCTCACCTTTACCTCCAAAGTGCTTGGATTACAGACGTGAGCCACCAAGCCTGGTCTACTTGTATAATTTTTCATGTAGTTAGTCTTTTTTTTTTTGAGACAGAGTTTCACTCTTGTTACTCAGGCTGGAGTGCAATAGCATGATCTTGGCTCACTGCAACCTCTACCTCCTGGGTTCAGGCAAGTCTCCTGCCTCAGCCTCCTGAATAGCTGGGATTACAGGCATGCACCATCATGCCCAGCCAAATTTTTGTGTTTTTAGTAGAGACGGGGTTTCACCATGTTGACCAGGATGGTCTCGAT
The DNA here is from genome assembly GCA_021498475.1 of Saguinus midas. Classification (NCBI taxonomy): domain Eukaryota; kingdom Metazoa; phylum Chordata; class Mammalia; order Primates; family Cebidae; genus Saguinus; species Saguinus midas. Next base: position 35,553,317 of record CM038413.1, on the reverse strand, counting down.
CTCTTGATCTCCTGATCTGCCCGCCTTGGGCTCCCAAAGTACTGGGATTACAGGATTAAGCCACCACAACTGGCTCCTAGTTAGTCTTAGTTGTTTCTATCATACTTGTTGTATAATTTCCCCTGCCAAATCATCAGATATTCCATCAATTCCAAACCCTCTCCCCAGATAACTTCCTCCTAAAGCCCTCTGTTCTCCAGCCCCAACCAGGTTTGTGCTATCTAGACCTGTGTCTAGACAAGAACAGACATCTTGTCATGGTCAAATCTCTCATGTGTTGGATGTTGATCTTCTTCCTCAGGGATTACTCCCTCATTTTGCTGCAGCACATTCTCCTGTAATTTTCTTCTTTTGGCTTTTACTTTACTTTATTTTTTTAATTTTTTAAATTTTTATTGCATTATAGGTTTTGGGGTACATGTGCAGAACGTGCAAGATAGTTGCATAGGTACACACATGGCAGTGTGTTTTGCTGCCTTCCTCCCTTCACCCACACTTGGCATTTATCCCCAGGCTATCCCTCCCAGCCCCCCCACTGTCCCTCCCCATTCCCCAATAGACCCCAGTGTGTAGTAGACCTCCTCCTGTGTCCATGTGTTCTCATTTTCACACCCGCCTATGAGTGAGAATATATGGTATTTCTTTTCTGTTCTTGTGTCAGTTTGTTGAGAATGATGTTCTCCAGATTCATCCATGTCCTTACAAAGGACACAAACTCATCATTTTGATTGCTGCATAATATTCCATGGTGTATATGTGCCACATTTTCCCAGTCCAGTCTATCATCGATGGGCATTTGGGTTGGTTCCAGGTCTTTGCTATTGTAAACAGTGCTGCAATGAACATTCGTGTGCATGTGTCCTTATAGTAGAACGATTTATAGTCCTTGATATATACCCAGTAATGGGATTGCTGGGTCAAATGGAATTTCTATTTCTAGGTCCTTGAGGAATCGCCACACTGTCTTCCACAATGGTTGAACTAATTTACACTCCCACCAACAGTGTAAGAGTGTTCCTATTTCTCCACATCCTCTCCAGCATCTGCTGTCTCCAGATTTTTAATGATCGCCATTCTAACTGGCGTGAGATGGTATCTCAATGTGGTTTTGATTTGCATCTCTAATGACCAGTGATGATGAGCATTTTTCATGTGTTTGTTGGCCTCATGTATGTCTTCTTTTGTAAAGTGTCTGTTCATATCCTTTGCCCATTTTGAATGGGCTTGTTTGTTTTTTTCCTGTAAATCTGTTTGAGTTCTTTGTAAATTCTGGATATCAGCCCTTTGTCAGATGTGTAAACTGCAAAGATTTTTCCCATTCTGATGGTTGCCGATTCACTCTAGTGACTGTTTCTTTTGCCGTGCAGAAGCTGTGGAGTTTGATTAGGTCCCATTTGTCTATTTTGGCTTTTGTTGCCAATGCTTTTGGTGTTTTGGTCATGAAGTCCTTGCCTACTCCTATGTCCTGAATGGTTTTGCCTAGATTTTCTTCTAGGGTTTTTATGGTGTCAGGTCTTATGTTTAAGTCTTTAATCCATCTGGAGTTAATTTTAGTGTAAGGTGTCAGGAAGGGGTCCAGTTTCTGCTTTCTGCACATGGCTAGCCAGTTTTCCCAACACCATTTATTAAACAGGAATCCTTTCCCCATTGCTTGTTTTTGTCTGGTTTATCAAAGATTATATGGTTGTAGATATGTTGTGTTGCCTCCGATGCCTCTGTTCTGTTCCATTGGTCTATATCTCTGTTTTGGTACCAGTACCATGCTGTTTTGATTACTGTAGCCTTGTAGTATAGTTTGAAGTCTGGTAGTGTGATGCCTCCGCTGTGTTCTTTTGCTTAGAATTGACTTGGCTATGCGGGCTCTTTTGGTTCCATATGAAGTTCATGGTGGTTTTTTCCAGTTCTGTGAAGAAATTCAATGGTAGTTTGATGGGGATAGCATTGATTGTGTAAATTACTTTGGGCAGTATAGCCATTTTCACGATATTGATTCTTCCTAACCACGAACATGGAATGTTTCTCCATCTGTTTGTGTCCTCTTATTTCGTTGAGCAGTGGTTTAGTTTTCCTTAAAGAGGTCCCTTACATTCCTTGTGAGTTGTATTCCTAGGTATTTTATTTTCTTTGTAGCAATTGTGAATGGCAGTTCGTTCTTGATTTGGTTCTCTTTAAGTCTGTTATTGGTGTATAGGAATGCTTGTGATTTTTGCACATTGATTTTATATCCTGAGACTTTGCTGAAGTTGCTTATCAGTTTCAGGAGCTTTTGGGCTGAGGTGATGGGGTCTTCTAGGTATACTATCATGTCTGCAAATAGAGACAATTTGGCTTCCACCTTTCCTATTTGAATACCCTTTATTTCTTTTTCTTGCCTGATTGCTCTGGCTAGAACTTCCAGTACTATGTTGAATAGGAGTGGTGAGAGGGCATCCTTGTCTAGTGCCGGATTTCAAAGGGAATGCTTCCAGTTTTGCCCATTAAGTATGATATTGGCTGTTGGTTTGTCATAAATAGCTTTTATTACTTTGAGATATGTTCCATCAATACCAAGTTTATTGAGGGTTTTAGCATAAAGGGCTGTTGAATTTTGTCAAATGCCTTCTCTGCGTCAATTGAGATAATCATGTGGTTTTGTTTTGCTTCTGTTTATGTGGTGAATTACATTTATAGACTTGTATGTTGAACCAGCCTTGCATCCCAGGATGAATCCTACTTGATCATGATGGATAAGTTTTTAATGTGCTGTTGCAATCGGTTTGCCAGTATTTTATTGAAGATTTTTGCATCTATGTTCATCATGGATATTGGCCTGAAGTTTTCTTTTCTTGTTGAGTCTCTGCCAGGTTTTGGTATCAGGATGATGTTGGTCTCATAAAATGATTTGGGAAGGGTTCCCTCTTTTGAATTATTTGGAATAGTTTCAGAAGGAATGGTACCAGATCCTCTTTGTGTGTCTGGTAGAATTCAGCTGTGAACCCATCTGGACCTGGGCTTTTTTGTGTGGTAGGCTCTTAATTGCTGCCTCAACTTCAGACCTTGTTATTGGTCTATTCATAGTTTTGGCTTCCTCCTGGTTTAGGCTTGGGAGGACACAGGCGTCAGGAATTTATCCATTTCTTCCTGGTTTACTAGTTTATCTGCATAGAGTTGTTTGTAGTATTCTCTGATGATGGTTTGAATTTCTGTGGAATCTGTGGTGATTTCCCCATTATCATTTTTATTGCATCTATTTGGTTGTTCTCTCTTTTCTTTTTTATCAGTCTGGCTAGTGGTCTGTCTATTTTGTTGATCTTTTCAAAAACCAGCTCTTGGATTTATTGATTTTTGAAGGGTTTTCTTGTCTCTATCTCCTTCAGTTCTGCTCTGATCTTAGTTATTTCTTGTCTTCGGCTAGGTTTTGAGCTTTTTGATCTTGCTCCTCTAGCTCTTTCAATTTTGATGATAGGGTGTCAATTTTGGATCTCCACTCTTCTCATGTGGGCACTTATTGCTATATATTTTCCTCTACAGACTGCTTTAAATGTGTCCCAGAGATTCTGGTGTTGTGTCTTCATTCTCGTTGGTTTCAAAGAACTTCTTTATTTCTGCCTTCATTTCATTGTTTATCCAATCAACATTCAAGAGCCAGTTGTTCAGTTTCCATGAAGCTGTGCGTTCTGAGTTATTTTCTGAATTCTGAGTTCCAACTTGATTGCACTATGGTCTGAGAGACTGTTTGTTATGATTTCAGTTGTTTTGCATTTGCTGAGGAGTGCTTTACTTCCAATTATGTGGTCAATTTTGGAGTAGGTGTGATGGTGCTGAGAAGAATGTATATTCTGTGGATTTGGGGTGGAGAGTTCTGTAAATGTCTATCAGGTTTGCTTGTTCCAGGTCTGAGTTCAAGTCCTGATATCCTTGTTAATTTTCTGTCTGGTTGATCTGTCTGATATTGACAGTGGAGTGTTAAAGTCTCCCACTATTATTGTGTGGGAGTTCAAGTCTTTTGTAAGTCATTAAGAACTTGCCTTATATATCTGGGTGCTCCTGCATTGGGTCCATATATATTTAGAATCGTTAGCTCTTCTTGTTGTATCGATCCTTTTACCATTATGTAATGACCTTCTTTGTCCCTTTTGATCTTTGTTGCTTTAAAGTCTATTTTATCAGAGATGAGAATTGCAACTCCTGCTTTTTTTGCTCTCCATTTGCTTGGTAAATCTTCCTCCATCCCTTTATTTTGAGCCTTTGTGTATCTTGCATGTGAGGTGGGTTTCTGGATACAGCACACCGATGGGTTTTGGCTTTTATCCAATTTGCCAGTCTGTGTCTTTTGATTGGTGCATTTAGCCCATTTACATTTAGGGTTAATATTGTTATGTGTGAATTTGATACTGCCATTTTGATGCTAGCTGGCTGTTTTGCCCATTGGTTCATGTAGATTCTTCATTTTGTTGATGCTCTTTAGCATTTGGTATGCTTTTAGGATGGCTGGTACTGGTTGTTTCTTTCTATGTGTAGTGCCTCTTCAGGAGCTCTTGTAAAGCAGGCCTAGTGGTGACAAAATCTCTGAGTACTTGCTTGTTCATGAAGGATTTTATTTTTCCTTCACTTATGAAGCTCAGTTTGGCTGGATATGAAATTCTGGGTTGAAAGTTCTTTTCTTTAAGGATGTTGAATATTGGCCCCACTCTTCTGGCTTGTAGAGTCTGCCGAGAGATCTGCTGTGAGTCTGATGGGCTTCCTTTGTGGGTGACCCGACCTTTCTCTCTGGCTGCCCTTAGTATTTTCTCCTTCATTTCAACCCTGGTGAATCTGACGATTATGTGCCTTGGGGTTGCTCTTCTTGCAGAGTATCTTTGTGGTGTTCTCTGTATTTTCTGAATTCTGAGTTCCAACTTGATTGCACTATGGTCTGAGAGACTGTTTGTTATGATTTCAGTTGTTTTGCATTTGCTGAGGAGTGCTTTACTTCCAATTATGTGGTCAATTTTGGAGTAGGTGTGATGTGGTGCTGAGAAGAATGTATATTCTGTGGATTTGGGGTGGAGAGTTCTGTAAATGTCTATCAGGTTTGCTTGTTCCAGGTCTGAGTTCAAGTCCTGGATATCCTTGTTAATTTTCTGTCTGGTTGATCTGTCTGATATTGACAGTGGAGTGTTAAAGTCTCCCACTATTATTGTGTGGGAGTCTAAGTCTCTTTGTAAGTCATTAAGAACTTGCCTTATATATCTGGGTGCTCCTGCATTGGGTCCATATATATTTAGAATCGTTAGCTCTTCTTGTTGTATCGATCCTTTTACCATTATGTAATGACCTTCTTTGTCCCTTTTGATCTTTGTTGCTTTAAAGTCTATTTTATCAGAGATGAGAATTGCAACTCCTGCTTTTTGCTCTCCATTTGCTTGGTAAATCTTCCTCCATCCCTTTATTTTGAGCCTTTGTGTATCCTTGCATGTGAGGTGGGTTTCTGGATACAGCACACCGATGGGTTTTGGTTTTTATCCAATTTGCCAGTCTGTGTCTTTTGATTGGTGCATTTAGCCCATTTACATTTAGGGTTAATATTGTTATGTGTGAATTTGATACTGCCATTTTGATGCTAGCTGGCTGTTTTGCCCATTGGTTCATGTAGATTCTTCATTTTGTTGATGCTCTTTAGCATTTGGTATGCTTTTAGGATGGCTGGTACTGGTTGTTTCTTTCTATGTGTAGTGCCTCTTTCAGGAGCTCTTGTAAAGCAGGCCTAGTGGTGACAAAATCTCTGAGTACTTGCTTGTTCATGAAGGATTTTATTTTTCCTTCACTTATGAAGCTCAGTTTGGCTGGATATGAAATTCTGGGTTGAAAGTTCTTTTCTTTAAGGATGTTGAATATTGGCCCCACTCTTCTGGCTTGTAGAGTCTCTGCCGAGAGATCTGCTGTGAGTCTGATGGGCTTCCCTTTGTGGGTGACCTGACCTTTCTCTCTGGCTGCCCTTAGTATTTTCTCCTTCATTTCAACCCTGGTGAATCTGACGATTATGTGCCTTGGGGTTGCTCTTCTTGCAGAGTATCTTTGTGGTGTTCTCTGTATTTCCTGGAGTTGAGTATTGACCTGTCTTGCTAGGTTGGGGAAATTTTCCTGGATAATATCCTGAAGAGTGTTTTCCAGCTTGGATTCATTCTCTTCATCACATTCTGGTACACCTATCAAACGTAGGTTGGGTCTCTTCACATAGTCCCACATTTCTTGGAGATTTTGTTCATTCCTTTTTGCTTTTTCTCTAATCTTGGTTTCTCATTTTATTTCATTGAGTTGATCTGCAACTCCTGCTTTTTTTGCTCTCCATTTGCTTGGTAAATCTTCCTCCATCCCTTTATTTTGAGCCTTTGTGTATCCTTGCATGTGAGGTGGGTTTCTGGATACAGCACACCGATGGGTTTTGGTTTTTATCCAATTTGCCAGTCTGTGTCTTTTGATTGGTGCATTTAGCCCATTTACATTTAGGGTTAATATTGTTATGTGTGAATTTGATACTGCCATTTTGATGCTAGCTGGCTGTTTTGCCCATTGGTTCATGTAGATTCTTCATTTTGTTGATGCTCTTTAGCATTTGGTATGCTTTTAGGATGGCTGGTACTGGTTGTTTCTTTCTATGTAGTGCCTCTTTCAGGAGCTCTTGTAAAGCAGGCCTAGTGGTGACAAAATCTCTGAGTACTTGCTTGTTCATGAAGGATTTTATTTTTCCTTCACTTATGAAGCTCAGTTTGGCTGGATATGAAATTCTGGGTTGAAAGTTCTTTTCTTTAAGGATGTTGAATATTGGCCCCACTCTCTTCTGGCTTGTAGAGTCTCTGCCGAGAGATCTGCTGTGAGTCTGATGGGCTTCCCTTTGTGGGTGACCTGACCTTTCTCTCTGGCTGCCCTTAGTATTTTCTCCTTCATTTCAACCCTGGTGAATCTGACGATTATGTGCCTTGGGGTTGCTCTTCTTGCAGTATCTTTGTGGTGTTCTCTGTATTTCCTGGAGTTGAGTATTGACCTGTCTTGCTAGGTTGGGGAAATTTCCTGGATAATATCCTGAAGAGTGTTTTCCAGCTTGGATTCATTCTCTTCATCACATTCTGGTACACCTATCAAACGTAGGTTGGGTCTCTTCATATAGTCCCACATTTCTGGGAGACTTTGTTCATTCCTCTTTTTGATTTTTTCTCTAATCTTGGTTTCTCATTTTATTTCATTGAGTTGATCTTCAACTTCTGATATTCTTTCTTCTGCTTGGTCAATTCGGCTGTTGATACTTGTACATGCTTCACGAAGTTCTCCTGTTGTGTTTTTCAGCTCCTTCAATTCATTCATATTCCTCTCTAAATTGTCCATTCTTGTTATCATTTCCTAGAATCTTTTTTCAAATCTTTTTTCAAGATTCTTAGTTTCTTTGCACTGATTTAGAACATGTTATTTTATCTCACCGATGTTTCCCATTATCCACTTTGTGAAGTCTGATTCTGTCATATTGTCACACTCATTCTCCATCCAGCATTGTTCCCTTGCTGGTGAGCAGTTTTGGTCCTTTGTAGGAGGTGAAGTGTTTTGGTTTTGGGTGTTTTCCTCCTTCTTGCGCTGGTTTCTTTCCACTTTTATGGATTTATCCACCTGTCGTCTTAGTAGTTGCTAATTTTTCAATTGGGTCTTTGTGTGGATGCCCAGATTGTTGATGATGAGGTATTTCTGTTACTTAGTTTTCCTTCTAATTGTCTAGCCCCTCTGCTGTATGAGTGCTGAGGTCCACTCCAGGCCCTGCTTGTCTGAGGTACACCTGTAGCAGCTGTGGAACAGTGAGGGATGCTACCAGTTTTTTCTTCTGCTATCTTTGTTTCAGAATGATGACCACCAAATGTCAGTCTGATTAGTCCTTGTTTGGGGTGACTCTTTGGATATATAAGTGTCAGGGAGCTGCTTGAGGATATGGTCTGTGCTTTATTGGAGCTCCAGTGCTGAGCTGTGAGCTCCATTGTTCATTCAGGGCTGTTGGGAGGATGTGTTTATGTCCCAACAACAGAACTCATAAAAACCCCCGCTTTTTTTTCCCCTTAGATGCTCTGTCTCAGGGATTTGGGTCTTTCTTTATTAGTATCTGTTGCACTGTGCTGCCCAGCTAGGAGGCAGTCTATTCACTATTTGCCTTCCAGGGCTCCGCCTTGCTAGCACGGGTCCACCCTGTTTCTGCAGGGCTCCGTTCTGCTGTGGCGCACTCCACCCTGCTGGTGGAGTCTCTCTGTTATTGCAGGTTGCCTTAGCAACAGCAGGCTTTGTCAGCCCTGGGCTGTACTTCAGTAGTGGAGGTTTGCGTCCGTATTGGTGGATGCCCCTCCCCCACTGGGCTGCACCGTCCTAGATGCCGGCAGCAAAACTCTCAGCCCCAAGTGCCTCCAATCGCTGCCCTGCTTGTCCCCATGAGGGTAGGACCCGCTGAGCCTGATCACCCAGCTCCCTGCCTCAGAGTCCATCCTCTCTCTCTCTCTTCCTCTCCCCAAGCTGAACAGTTGACTCACTCAGTGGCGCCCCAGTAGCCTGCTGATAGGGCACTGGGATCCGTGCCATCTCTTGCGCTGCTGCCCACTGCACTGGATCAGATCACGTTTCCCAGGAATCTCCTGGTCTGGCTCATTGTTCAAGTCCTGTTCAATCAGATGGACATGCCAATCTGCCCTTCCAAATCTCAGATTGCTGGTTTAACAGGGCACCTTGACCAGTGAGTTTTGTGCCTGGTGCCACTGTTCTGTGGCCCCAGCTGGCCACACGAGCCAGTTGTGCTAGTGTCCCATGTCTCTCCCACACCTGGGACTTTCAACGTTCTGTGGGCAAAAAAGGTCAGTCCGAGAATGCTGCTAGGACTCACCCTCTGCCTCTTCACTGAGAGCTGAATCCTGAGTCTCCTCTATGATGCCATCTTGGAAGCCTCCTATCTGAGATTTTCTTGGGAGGCCAAGGCAGGGGGATCACCTGAGGCCAGGATTTTTAGACCTGCCTGGCCAAAGTGCTGAGACTTAGTGTCTACTACAAATGCAAAAATTAGCCTGGCATGGTGGTGCATGCCTGTAGTCCCAGCTACTTCAGAGGCTGAAGCAGGAAAATCTCTTGAACCTAGGAGGCAGGCAGTTGCAGTGAGTTGAGATCCTGCAGCTTCACTCCTGCATTTTTATTTCTAAATCATTATATGATGCAGGAGGGCGATGTATCCCCACTGTTAAGATGGAGAATCTGGGGCTTCCCAAGGTGACATAGCTCATGGATGGCCAGTCAGGATTCTGACTCAGTTTATCCGCAGCCAGCCCCCTTCCCTACTCAACATGGCCTCTCAGTCATCTCAGACTTCCTTTCACAGAAGCCTCTCATTACTGTTTTAAGAGCTGCACACAGAGCCCCATCACCCTGTGGCCATACCCAGCCCTTTGCCATGTCCATCTGACATGTTTATTTACTGCCTTGTCTGATTTGGCACCAGATTATTTTGACTGCTTCCCAAACCCCATCAAAACATATAACTGTGCCTGAAGACAACACCTAATGTGCTGCTGAGGGCAATGCCAAAGGGGCTGGTCTCCACAGTTTATTATCCCAAAGTTTAAATTCCCAAAAGGAAAAATTTAAAAAAACCATCCAATTAGAAATGTCCCATCATTTATGAACAGTAACAATAAATAGATAAAACTTCAACAAAACTAAGAAGGTAGAACTGAGGACACAAGATTTATCACAATTTCAGAGGGTAATGATAGTTGCAAGTCAAAGAAATAGAGGGGATAAGTGTATGAAATTGATAGAGCCTGGAAAGACACATCCAGCAAGCAGAAAAAAGACATCCAAGAAAATTTTGAAACTCACTAGTAAGAGAATGAATAACCATAGTGTAGATATAAATTTGATGTTACTGGATATTAATATCTCAAAGTAAAAAAGCAGCATTCAAAAATGTAAAGTAGAAGGGCAGCATTCAAAAGTGTACATACAAGATAAAAAATTACATTAAAACACCTGGAGAGAAGCATACGTGGCCAGGAGTGGTGGCTCACACCTGACATCCCAGTGCTTTGAAAGGCTGAGGCAGAAGGATCGCTTGAGGTCAGGAGTTCGAGGTGAACCTAGGCAACACAGCATGACCTTGTCTCAAAAACTAATACTAACAAAAGAATTAAGCAAGCTGGCACATGCCTAGAGTCCCAGCGACTCAGGAGGCTGAGATACTGAATATATCCATCTCCTCCATTTTTCTTTTATCCTTTGCTAGTCTTTTCTTCCACTCCTCTTTTCATTCCAAATTAACTAACCACCACTGTTCACCTTTTTGTCACTATAGATGAGTTTGAATTGCATATATAATTGTATATAAATAGAATCATTAAAGTAAGCATTATTTTTGCCTGATTTCTTTTATGCCACATAAATTATTTTGTGATTCATCCATGTTATTGCACTTACCTATAATGCATCTATTTTATTGTGATTTTCCCTGTAGCAGAAACCAGTTGAATACATGCTGTACATGTGCCCTGTGAGACAGGCCCACCACCCACAGCCAGGAAACCCTAGGGCAGAGCACCCTGCAGCCCATGTCCAGCTCTTGGGCACTCGGGAAGGGAAGAGCAAAGTGCATCAAGTTCATAAAGAGAATAAAACAGGCTCAGGTGAGCCCAGGCCAGCAAGCCTCCAGCCAGTGTTTGCGGTGGCTGCTGGGCTCACAAACCCTCCTCAGTGCAGGCCAGACCTGTGGTGATGCCAGCCAGGTCCACAGCCTTGAGCAGCTGGAGGTAGGTGAGGGGTGGACATAGTGGAGGTTGAGCCAGTCTGGCAGCAGCTCAGAGAGGAGCAGCAGGTGCTTCTCCATCTTCCTGGGGCCTGCTGCTGCCAGCACCTGTCCACCATCCCAGCACAGGCCACCTTCTCACTTAGTGCCCCCTTGCACTCAGACACAAAGATGCCATACAGTGCCTGGGCCAGTCTGGCAGCCACTTTGGCCACTGCTGCCTGGCTTGTACTCTGGGCACCATGTCACCTGCACCAGCTGCTTCTGTCTCAGACTGCTCAGGCAGGTCCTGGGACACACACTGCAGGGAGCTGGAAGGGATAGTGGGTGGGGTAGCTGGCAGTGCTGGGCTGGGGGACCTGGGGCTGCTGGGCTGTGCTGACCACAGGGCTGGTTGAGTCAAGGCATTCTCCCTCCTGAGTGACATCAGGCTGAGGGCCCAGGCTGAAACCTCTCACGTGGTGGTGAGCTGCCCGGTGGTGGGCAGCTGGAATGGCACAGCTGGCTCGATGTCCAGCACCTCATCCACGTGGAAGCACAGAAGCGTGAGTGCCAGAGGCTCAGAGAGTTCATGGGCACCGCCCTGGAGGGCTCAGTGAGGCCAGGAAGGCCTCGTGGTGCTCCTTGACTCACCCCACCATCTCCTGGCTGAAGACAGAAGGCAGGAGGCCTGAGCTGAAGGCTGCTCCGCTGGGCTGCTGGTTCAGCCCCAGGGCTTGAGGTGTGCTGGGAACCTGGGAACCAGATCCCAAGACACAGTCCTTGACGGTGGGGTCCGTGATCTTGGCAGAAACCTTGAAAGGCAACCTCCACGGTTCTGAGTTGGCCACGTTGCGCTCCCCAAAGCACTTGAGCATCATGTCCCGGACACCCTGAGTGACCCTGGTGAAGGTCGACATCTTGCAGCCATTGTGGCGCATGTCCAAAAGGGTGTCCACGCTGTGGAATATCCTGGCGGCAGCAGCCTTGGAGGGCCAGGCGGGGCGTGAAAGCACTGGGAAGCGGGCACCTTCTCACCCCTTGGCGCCTCTGGGCCCCACGGCTTGTCTGCTTCCAGCGCTTCCCACGCATAGGGCTCCCCAGCATTCTGGGCACCGGGTCCACTGCCGGCACGTGTGAGCTCAGACAGGGTGAACTTTCAGGCTCCTTGTCTGGCTGGGTTGCCAGGCGGGGCAGCTTATCTGCTGAGGGGTGGCTTTCTTCATCATCTCGCCTACAGTACAGCGGGCTGGAAACCGCAGCTGCCCACTGCCGCAGCCTCCTGCAACTGTCATCCTGGTGGTGCCCTGACGGCGGACAAGCAGTGGGCATGGCTGCAGCCACGTGTCCTGGCACAGGTGGCAGTGGAAGGCGGCCTCCTCTCGAGGCTCCCATGGCGGCCAGCACCGCCCACACGCACCCTGTCCCGTTGACATTGTATTCCTGGGCGACTGGACGGAGCGAGGCTCCAGGCTGTCGGCCCCACGGAGATGCATGCAGGGCTCAGGATCGCACTCTGGCGCTGCGGCACCGCGCCTTTCAGCAGCAGCTGGAACTCCTGCAGCAGCGCCCTGGGTGGGATGCTGGGGCCCGGGTCCTGACGGGCCGCTTCTTTTCTTGGCCCCTGCTCCTCTTCTCGTTGTTGAACCTTTGTCACTCTGCCAGGAAAAGCATCCAGGCGTCCCTGATGTCGACACTGCCAGCGCGCTCAGCCGGGCTCAGGAGAGGCGGTTCCTCCCAGGGCCCGGCAGGGGACCAGCAGGCCTGTAGAGAGGAGGAGTAAGGGCTCCGCTGGGCTGCTGGTTCAGCCCCAGGGCTTGAGGTGTGCTGGGAACCTGGGAACCAGATCCCAAGACACAGTCCTTGACGGTGGGGTCCGATCTTGGCAGAAACCTTGAAAGGCAACCTCCACGGTTCTGAGTTGGCCACGTTGCGCTCCCCAAAGCGCTTGAGCATCATGTCCCGGACACCCTGAGTGACCCTGGTGAAGGTCGTCATCTTGCAGCCATTGTGGCGCATGTCCAAGGGTGTCCACGCTGTGGAATATCCTGGCGGCAGCAGCCTTGGAGGGCCAGGCGGGCGTGAAAGCACTGGGAAGCGGGCACCTTCTCACCCTTACGCTCTGGGCCCCACGGCTTGTCTGCTTCCAGCGCTTCCCACGCATAGGGCTCCCCAGCATTCTGGGCACCGGGTCCACTGCCGGCATGCGTGGGCTCAGACAGGGTGAACTTTCAGGCTCCTTGCCTGGCTGGGCTGCCAGGCGGGGCAACTGATCTGCTGAGGGGTGGCTTTCTTCATCTTCTCGCCTACAGGACAGCGGGCTGGAAACTGCAGCTGCCCACTGCCGCAGCCTCCTGCACCTGTCATCCTGGTGGCGCCCTGGGGGAGGACAAGCAGCGGGCATGGCTGCAGCCACGCGTCCTGGCACAGGCGGCAGTGGAAGGCGGCCTCCTCTCGAGGCTCCCATGGCGGCCAGCACCGCCCACACGCACCCTGTCTCGTTGACATTGTCTTCCCTGGAGGCCAAAGGACCGGAGCGAGGCTCCAGGTTGTCGGCCCCACAGAGATGGGCATGCAGGGCTCAGGATTCGCACTCTGGCGCTGCGGCACCGCGCCTTTCAGCAGCAGCTGGAACTCCTGCAGCAGCGCCCTGGGTGGGATGCTGGGGCCCGGGTCCTGACGGGCCGCTTCTTTTCTTGGCCCCTGCTCCTCTTCTCGTTGTTGAACCTTTGTCACTCTGCCAGGAAAAGCATCCAGGCGTCCCTGATGTCGACACTGCCAGCGTGCTCAGTCAGGCTCAGGGAGAGGCGGTTCCTCCCAGGGCCCGGCAGGGGCCAGCAGGCCTGTAGAGAGGAGGAGTAAGGGGCTCTGCAGGGCAGCTGGCCAGGACCCTGAGAGGGGCGGGTCAGTCTGGGCTCCAAGCTCAGCCTTTCAAGATTTCTCCGGACCCACGGCCTATAATGCACATGAGTCCCATGCCTTGTGCACTCACGGTCACCACCCTGACCTGCTCCCTCTGTGTTGCAGCAGAGGGTGTTGTAGGGGAGAGAGGGCGCAGAGAGAAAAGCCCGGGGAGGGTGAACATCTTTTCATAAGCTTTTTCCCATCTGTATGCCGTCTCTGATGGGAGCCTCTTTTCTTTTGTCCATTTACTAATTGGGATGGTTGATATCTTATTGTTTTGTAATGTGTGCAAGATGGTTGATGTTTTGGAAATATTTTCTCCCTGTCTGTGTCTCGTTTCTCCATTCTTTTAATATTTCCTTTCCCAGAGCGAAAGATTTTATTGTAACAAAGTCAAACCAATATCTTCTTTCATGGTAGAAATTTGTCTTTTATGTTCTTTAGTGTTGTATCTACAAAACCCAAAGTTACCCAAATATCTATTCCTTTTGTTATTTTACAGAAGTTTTACCACTTTTGATTTAAATTTAGGTCTAAAATTGAACTCATAAAAGTAGAGAGTAGAATGAGGATTACCAGAGGTTGTGTTGCCCGGGAGAAAATAGGAAGTATTTTCACTGGTGCAAAGATTCAGGTAAACAGGAGAAATATATTTTGATTGCTGCATAATATTCCATGGTGTATATCAGTCACATTTTCCCAGTTCTATAATTTCAGGTTGGTTCCAAGTCTTTGCTATTGTATAACATGCTGCAATAATTCGTGTGCATGTGTCCTTATAGTAGAATATTTATAGTCCTTTGGATATACCCAGTAATGGGATTGCTGGGTCTTCTATTTCTATCCTTGAGAATCACTGTCTTCCCAATGGTTGAACTTTGTCTATTCTGGTTAGTTTGCCTTTCTATGTAAACTTTATAATTAGTTTGTCAATTTTCACACAATAATTTGTTCATGTTTTGACTGGAGTTGTATTGAATTTATAAATCACATTTAACATTAACATTTTAACAATGCTGAGTGGGGTCCGTGATCTTGGCAGAAACCTTGAAAGGCAACCTCCACGGTTCTGAGTTAGCCACGTTGCGCTCCCCAAAGCGCTTGAGCATCATGTCCCGGACACCCTGAGTGACCCTGGTGAAGGTCGTCATCTTGCAGCCATTGTGGCGCGTGCCCACAAGGGTGTCCACGCTGTGGAATATCCTGGCGGCAGCAGCCTTGGAGGGCCAGGCGGGGCGTGAAAGCACTGGGAAGCGGGCACCTTCTCACCCCGTGGCGCCTCTGGGCCCCACGGCTTGTCTGCTTCCCGCGCTTCCCGCGCATAGGGCTCCCCAGCATTCTGGGCACCGGGTCCACTGCCGGCATGCGTGAGCTCAGACAGGGTGAACTTTCAGGCTCCTTGTCTGGCTGGGTTGCCAGGCGGGGCAGCTGATCTGCTGAGGGGTGGCTTTCTTCATCTTCTCGCCTACAGGACAGCGGGCTGGAAACTGCAGCTGCCCACTGCCGCAGCCTCCTGCACCTGTCATCCTGGTGGTGCCCTGGCGGCGGACAAGCAGCGGGCATGGCTGCAGCCACGTGTCCTGGCACAGGCGGCAGTGGAAGGCGGCCTCCTCTCGAGGCTCCCATGGCGGCCAGCACCGCCCACATGCACCCTGTCCCGTTGACATTGTTTTCCCTGGAGGCGACTGGACCGGAGCGAGGCTCCAGGTTGTCGGCCCCACGGAGAGGCGCATGCAGGGCTCAGGATCCGCACTCTGGCGCTGCGGCACCGCGCCTTTCAGCAGCAGCTGGAACTCCTGCAGCAGCGCCCTGGGTGGGATGCTGGGGCCCGGGTCCTGACGGGCCGCTTCTTTTCTTGGCCCCTGCTCCTCTTCTCATTGTTGAACCTTTGTCACTCTGCCAGGAAAAGCATCCAGGCGTCCCTGATGTCGACACTGCCAGCGCGCTCAGCCGGGCTCAGGGAGAGGCGGTTCCTCCCAGGGCCCGGCGGGGACCAGCAGGTCTATAGAGAGGAGGAGTAAGGGGCTCTGCAGGGCAGCTGGCCGGGACCCTGAGAGGGGCAGGTCAGTCTGGGCTCCAAGCTCAGCCTTTCAAGATTTCTCCGGACCCACGGCCTATAATGCACATGAGTCCCATGCCTTGTGCACCTCACGGTCACCACCCCTGACCTGCTCCCTCTAGTGTTGCAGCAGAGGGTGTGTAGGGGAGAGAGGGGCGCAGAGAGAGAAAAGCCCGGGGAGGGTGAACATCTTTTCATAAGCTTTTTCCCATCTGTATGCCGTCTCTGATGGGAGCCTCTTTTGGTCTTTTTTCCGTTTACTAATTGGGATGGTTGATATCTTATTGTTTTGTAAGTGGTTTTTAACGGTTTGGATGCAAGACTGGTGTTTTGGAAATATTTTCTCCCTGTCTGTGTCTCGTTTCTCCATTCTTTTAATATTTCCTTTCCCAGAGCGAAAGATTTTATTGTAACAGTCACACCAATATCTTCTTTCATGGTAGAAATTTGTCTTTTATGTTCTTTAGTGTTGTATCTACAAAACCCAAAGTTACCCAAATATCTATTCCTTTTGTTATTTTACAGAAGTTTTACCACTTTTTGATTTAAATTTAGGTCTAAAAATTGAACTCATAAAAGTAGAGAGTAGAATGAGGATTACCAGAGGTTGTGTTGCCCGGGAGAAAATGGGAAGTTGTTCACTGGTGCAAAGATTCAGGTAAACAGGAGAAATATATTTTGAATTCTATTGTATAGCAGGATGACTACAGTCAATAATAATGTAGTATATATTTCAAAATAGCAAACAGTAAATTTCAAGCGTCTAACCACAAAAAATAAAATTGAGATGATAAATATGTTATGCTTGATGGAGTCATTCCTCATTTTATACACATATCCAAGCATCGCATTGTACCCCATAAATGTATGCAATTATGGTTTGTCAATTTAAAATATTATTAACCTAAAAATGTGTCCTTTGAGTTAATTTTTGAGGCGCAAGTTCTGTGTCTCAGTTACTGTTTTGCATTTACTATATATACATACATGCAATGGATTCATCACTTTTTGAAAAAGCTATCCTTTCTCCATTGAACTGCTTTGACCTTTCTGTAAAAGATCAATTGACTGTGTTTGTGGGATCTTATTTCTGAGTTCTCTATTCTATTCCATTGATCAATTTGCAAGACCCTGAACTTTGTTCCTCCTCCTCTACAATATTGTTGTCTATTCTGGTTAGTTTGCCTTTCTATATAAACTTTATAATTAGTTTGTCAATTTTCACACAATAATTTGTTCATGTTTTGACTGGAGTTGTATTGAATTTATAAATCACATTGAACAGAATTGACATTTTAACAATGCTGAGTCTTATTTTGTGAACACGGATGTTTCTTCATTTATTTAGAACTTTAATTTCTTTCAACAGATTTCTTTTTTTTTTTTTTGAGAAGGAGTTTCACTCTTGTTGCCAAGACTGGGCAATGATGTGATCTCTGCTCACTACAACCCCTCTCTCCCAGATTCAAGTAACTCTTTGACCCAGTCTCCTGAATAGCTGGGATTACAGGCAACCGCCGCCATGCCCAGCTAATTTTTGTATTTTTAGTAGAGACAGGGTTTCACCATGTTGACCAGGTTGCTCTAGAACTCCTGACCTCAGGTGATTCACCCCCCTCGGCCTCCCAAAGAGCTGTAATTACAGGTGCAAACCACCATGTCCAGCCCTCTTTTAAATAGATTTTATAGTTTATCTCATATGAACCCTGCCCATATTTTGCTAGATTGTATCTATTTCATTTTTTGATGCTAATGCAAATGACATTGTGCTTTTAATTTCAAATTCTGGTTGTTCATTGCTGGATTTAGAACAGCAAATAATTTTGTGTACTAACCTTATATCATGCAACCTTGCTATAATCTAGAAGGCTTTTTGGCTGATGCTTTGAGATTTTCTACATAGAAAATCAAGTTATCAGTAAGCAAGGAGCATTAAAATGCCTTTTATTTTATACCTTTTATTTTAATTTCTTGTCTTATTGCCTTAGCTAGGATTTTAGTATGATGTTGAATAGGAACAATGAGAGGGGATATCCTTTCCTTGTTTCTTTCTTCTTTCTTTCTTTCTTTTTTGAGACAGAGTCTTGCTCTGTCACACATGCTGGAGTGCAGTGGCATGATCTCAGTTCACTGCAACCTCCGCCTCCTGGGTTCAAGCAATTCTCCTGCCTCCGCCTCCTGAGTAGCTGGAATTACAGTTGCACACCACCATGCCCAGCTAATTTTTGTATTTTTAGTAGAGATGGGATTTCAACATGTTGGTCACGCTGGTCTCTAACTCCTGACCTGATGATCTGCACACAGCCTCCCAAAGTGCTGGAATTACAGGTATGAGCCACTGTGCCTGGCCTCTGTTTCTTAGGTGTAAAATGTCTAGTTTTTCACATTATGTATGATATTGTCTATATGGTGTTCTTTTAATAGATGTTCTTTATCAGTTGAGGAATTTCCCTTCTATGTCTAATTTATTAGTTGGAAGTTTTAACCATGAATGGGCTTTGGATTCTGTAAAATGCTTTCTTGACCTATTAATATAATCAAATAACTTTTCTTCTTTAGCTAGTTGTGTGATGGATTATCTTAACTATTTTGAGTGTTGAGCCAGACTTGCATACCTGGAATAAATCTCACCTGGTCTTGGTGTTCAATTCAACAATGTATTGCTGGATTCAGCATGCTAATATTTTGTTGAGCATTTTGATGAGTGACATATGTCTGAACATTTATTTTTCTTTAAATGTCTTCTGCTTTTGGTGTTAGAACCTCATAGAATGAGTTTGGATATGTTCCCTTTGCTTCTGTTTTCTGGTAAGAAATTGTAATTGGCATCTTTTCTCCCTTAAATGTTTCATACAGGGCCAGGCACAGTGGCTTATGCTTGTAATCCCAGCACTTTTGGAGGCTGAGGTGGGTGGATCCCAAGGTCAGAAGATAGAGACCATCCTGGCCAACATGGTGAAGATGTTTACAGGTGCAAAAATTCAGTCTCTACTAAAAATACAAAAATAGTCAGGTGTGGTGGTGCACCCCTAAAGTCCCAGCTACTCAGGTCACTGAGGCTGAAGAATTGCTTGAATCCAGGAGGCGGTGGTTGCAGTGAGCTAAGATTGTGCCACTGCCACTGCACTCCAGCCTGGGCGACAGAGGGAAACTCCATCTGAAAAAAACAAAAAAAAAATGTTTTGTACAATTCTCTAGTAAAATGATCTAGGGCTGTGGTTTCTTTCTTGGAAGGTTGTTAAGTATTCATACATTTCCATACTAGATAAAGACTTACTCGGATTATCTGTTTCTTCTTTTATAAGTTCTCTGGACTAAATTTTTGCGTCTCCCCAAAATTCATGTACCACTACCTAATCCTCAAAGTGATGGTATTTGAGGTCCTTTGAGAGGTGATTAGGTCATGAAGATGTAGCCCTCATAGGTGGGATTAGTGTTTTTTTTAAGAAAGATTCCTCACCCCTTCTATTATGTGAGAACATCTTGAGAAGATGGCTTCCGTGAGCCAGTAAGTGA
This sequence comes from Saguinus midas, assembly GCA_021498475.1. Taxonomy (NCBI): domain Eukaryota; kingdom Metazoa; phylum Chordata; class Mammalia; order Primates; family Cebidae; genus Saguinus; species Saguinus midas. The sequence continues at coordinate 35,534,091 of CM038413.1, read as the reverse complement.
GACCTCACCAGACACGAAATCTGCTGGTGCCTAGAATTGATCTTGGACTCTCCAGCCTCCAGAACTACGAGAAATAAGTTTTTGTGTTTATGAGCTACCCAGTTTATGGTATTTTGGTATAGCATCCTGAACAAACTAAGACAGGAAGTTTCGGTAGTTTTTATCTTTCAAGATATGGATCCATTTTGTCCAAGTAATCAAATTGGTGAGAACATAGTGTTTATGTTATTCATTTATTATGCTTTTAATGCCCAGGACATCAGTGCTGATAACCTTTCATTTCTGATATTAGTAATTTTTGGCTTCTGTCTCTCTGTTTCTCAGTTGACTCCTCTCCTTCATTTCCCATCCTCTTTCTGCCTCTATGTCCCTTTCCCTTCCTCTTTCTTTTCTTCCTTCTCCTCCTCCTTCTTCTCCATTATCTTCTTCTTATCCATTAGATTATATAAATATAAGCAAAATAGAGATTTAATTTTACATTCATGTATTTTACATTTTATTTTACATTCATGTATCTTTTTCTAAGCTCTCCCTTCTTCATGTACATCCAAATTTCTTACAATTTTTCTTCCAGAAAATCTTTTTAATTCTTTACAAAGTAGATCTACTCAAGACACATTTCCTCAGTTTTTGTTTGTATGATAAAGTGTTTTTCTCCTTTGGTTTTGGAGGATAATTTTACTAGATACAAAAATATCAGTTGATTGTATTGTTCTTTCAACACTAAATATTTCACCTTACTCTCCTATGCCAATCCTATTCTTGCTTCTTTAAAAATCAAGTATTTTATTCCATTCACTTTCAGGAATGTATCTGTCTTCAGTTTTCTGAAGTTGAAACAAAATTTGTTAAGATGTATGTATATTTTCATATTTTTCTGGACTTCCTGTACTTGTGGTTTCAGTACTTAATGTGGGAAGATTCTCAGTCAATATTACTTCAAACTCTTACCTGCATTATTTTCTCTTCTCTTTCTAGCATTCCCATTGTGTGAATGCTACATGCTACAACAATTCTTGAATATTCTGTTCTTTTCTCCCATTTTTTCTCTTTGCGTGTAGTTTGGGAAGTCTCTACTGACAGATCTTCAAAATGACTGCTGTTCTTGACTGTGTTCAATTCACTGATAAACCTGTTAAGGACATTTTTATTTTAATTTTTATTGCATTATAGGTTTTGGGGTACATGTGCAGAACGTGCAAGATAGTTGCATAGGTACACACATGGCACTGTGTTTTGCTGCCTTTCTCCCCTTCACCCACACTTGGCATTCATCCCCAGGCTATCCCTCCCCAGCACCCCCCGCTTTCCCTCCCCCATTCCCCCCAATAGACCCCAGTGTATAGTAGACCGCCTCTCTGTGTCCATGTGTTCTCATTATTCTCACCCACCTATGAGTGAGTATATGCGGTATTTCTTTATCTGTTCTTGTGTCAGTTTGCTGAGAATGATGTTCTCCAGATTCATCCATGTCCTTACGAAGGACACAAACTCATCATTTTTGATTACTGCATAATATTCCATGGTGTATATGTGCCACATTTTCCCAGTCCAGTCTATCATCGTTGGACATTTGGGTTGGTTCCAGGACTTTGCTATTGTAAACAGTGCTGCAATGAACATTCTTGTGCATGTGTCCTTATAGTAGAACGATTTATAGTCCTTTGGATATATACCCAGTAATGGGATTGCTGGGTCAAATGGAATTTCTATTTCTAGGTCCCTGAGGAATCCCCACACTGTCTTCCACAATGGTTGAACTAATTTACACTCCCACCAACAGTGTAAGAGTGTTCCTATTTCTCCACATCCTCTCCAGCATCTGCTGTCTCCAGATTTTTTAATAATCACCATTCTAACTGGCGTGACATGGTATCTCAATGTGGTTTTGATTTGCATCTCTCTAATGACCAGTGATGATGAGCATTTTTTCATGTGTTTGTTGTCCTCATGTATGTCTTCTTTTGAAAAGTGTCTGTTCATATTTTTTCCCCATTTCCTTCTAATGGTCTAGCCCCTCTACTGTTCAAGTGCTGAGTTCCACTCCAGGCCCTGCTTGTCTGGGGTACACCTGTAGCAGCAGCGGAACAGTGAGGGATGCTTCCAGTTCCTTCTTCTGCTATCTTTGTTTCAGAATGATGCCTGCCAAATGTCAGTTTGATTAGTCATTGTTTGGGGTGACTCTTTGGATATACAGGGGTCAGGGAGCTGCTTGAGCAGACGGTCTGTGCTGTATAGGAACTCCAGTGCTGAGCTGTGAGCTCCGTTGTTTATTCAGGGTTGTTGGGAGGATGTGTTTATGTCTGCTGCAACAGGACTCATAAAAACCCTTCCTTTTTTTCCTCCTTAGATGCTCTGTCTCAGGGAGTTGGGGCTTTCTTTATGAGTATCTGTTGCACTGTCCTGCCCAGCTAGGAGGCAGTCTATTTACTATTTTCCTGCTGGGGCTCTGCCCTGCTAGCACGGGTCTGCCCTGTTGCCACAGGGCTCCGTTTTGTTGTGGCTTGCTTTGCCCTGCTGTGGCTTGCTCCACCCTGCTGGCGGAGTCTCTCTGTTATGGCCGGTTGCCTCAGCAACAGCAGGCTGTGTCAGCCCTGGGCAGTACTTCAGTAGGGTGGAATTGTGTCAGCAGTGGTGGATGCCCCTCCCCCACTGGGATGCAGCGTCCTAGATGCCAGCAGCAAAACTCTCAGCCCTGAGTGCCTCCAATCGCCGCACTGCTTGTCCCCGTCAGGGTGGGACCCGCTGAGCCTGATCACCCAGCTCCCTGCCTCAGAGTCTGTCCTCTCTCTCTCTCTCTTCCTCTCCCCACGCTGAACTATTGACTCACTGGCGCCCCAGTAGCCTGCTGATAGGGCACTGGGATCCGTGCGATCTCCCATGCCGCTGCCCACTGCACTGGCTCAGATCATGTTTCCCAGGAATCTCCTGGTCTGGCTCATTGTCCACGTCCTGTTCAATCAGATGGACATGCCAATCTGCCCTTCCAAATCTCAGATTGCCGGTTTAACAGGGCACCGGACCTGTGAGTTTTGTGCCCGGTGCCGCTGTGCTGTGGAACTGGCTGAAGCGGCCATGTGAGCCAGCTGCACTATCATCCCATGTCTCTCCCACACCTGGGACTTTCAACGTTCTGTGGGCAAAAAAGGTCTGTCCGAGAATGTGGCTAGGACTCACCCTCTGTGCCTTCACTGAGAGCTGCAATCCGGAGTTGCCTCTGTGACGCCATCATGGAAGCCCTTCTAAAAAGAATATCTTTTTCTGGGCCAGCACGGTGGCTCAAGCCTGTAATCCCAGCACTTTGGGAGGCCGAGGTGGGTGAATCACGAGGTCAAGATATCGAGAACATCCTGGTCAACATGGTGAAACCCTGTCTCTACTAAAAATACAAAAAATTACCTGGGCACAGTGGTGCATGCCTGTAATCCCAGCTACTCAGGAGGCTGAGGCAGGAGAATTGCCTGAACCCAGGAGGCGAAGGTTGCAGTGAGCCGAGATCGCGCCATTGCACTCCAGCCTGAGTAACGAGCAAAACTCCGTCTCAAAATATGTATATATATATCTTTTTCTAACTTTTGACTTTCAACTATTCTATGTATGCTTACTTAATGATTATTTCCTGTAAGTATAACGGAGTTGTTTTATTTCATTTTGCCTAATCAGTTTTACCATTTATTTACAGTGTAATTACTGATAAATTGGAGCTTGTTATTGCTTTTTCTTTTTTATTAATAAATTTCTTTTTAATTATCTTTTTTGTCTGTTAGCTTGTTTCACTTTCCCAATATTTCAAGGATGCCATTCTGTTTTCTGTTTACTTCCTTTGTTTATATTGAGACAGTCTGTCAGTTTTATATTAATATTTTATCACCTAAAAATAACATTTATTTGTTTATGCTGCTTTTAAAATCTTTCCTTCCCCATTTTTCTGCAGATTTATTATAATGTACCAGGTGATGTTTTCTTGCATTAACTTGACTGCTTTGTAGAATTTCTTAAATCTTTCTCTTAATGTCTATTGTCAGTTTGGGGAAATTCTTGGTCATATTGTCTCAAAACATTGCTTATGTCTCAATTCCTCTCTCCCTTGCTTCTGGAATTTCAATTACACAAATATTTTCTGTACAAACTATCAATTTTTTCTGCTTCAGTTAGAATGTTTTGCACTAATCTATCTTCCAACTCAACCCATATGTATGCATTTTGTATTTCAGGTATTTATTTTTCAATTCTAAATTTGTTTGATTCACATGATTTCCAGTTTTCTGCCAAAATTGACAATCATCAGTTTCTTTTCTAAAACACACAAATCATAGTTAACTATTAAATTTTCTGTTACTGATAACAGTGGTATCTGAATACCCTGTTCCTTTTCTACTGTGTCTCTCTTAGTGTTGGGTCATAGGATGCTGTTTCTGGATGTTTCAGGTGAGTTTGCTTTGA
>CM038413.1:35505448-35529548 GCA_021498475.1 Saguinus midas | reverse complement strand
CTCTTCTGCTTTCTTTGGTTAGATTCTGCTTTAACTTTCTGTGTTCTATCTTTCATGGTGTTCTGATTTCTAAACTACATCAAGCAGATGGAGTGTAAATATTAAAAACAGGATGTCACATTAGCCTCTTAAATTAACAAACAGAAAAGTGATTCTAATTACAGATTTATCATTGCAGCTATATTAAGAGATCAAGGTGAAGTTAAATGCGCACATGCAACATCAACCACAAACTGCCTATTACAAAGAATATCTAGGCAAGAAAGATCATGTATGTTTCATGGCATCATGAAATTTACTTTGAGAAAAAACTGAATAATTCAGAATAAATGTAGTCATAAATTCTTTAAAATATCTCCATAAAATTTAACTTATAACTAAATAATAGTACCTTCCATAACTTACTGAAAGCTATTGAAAATGTAACTCAGACCAGCATGAGATACATATTTTAATAACACATTTTAAAACAAGGAGTGTGTGTCAGCTTTATCTTAAATTCAGCAAGACAGAGATACAAAATAAATTCATATAAATCTTGAAAAATCTAAAGAAAAAAATTAAAGTCACAATTTAGTGCTAACCATGATACTTTTCTATAGTCAATGGCACCAGCGATACTTGTATTATCCTTTCAATCCAAAGCCTAAAATTGTTACCATCATCGGAACCTCCCTATTTCTTCAATGAGTACACTTGTACATTGCTTTATATAAAATATAATTTACTGGTGGGAAAATGGTTTCTATAAACATAGCCACTTACATTTCTACCTTCATTCCCAACATTTTTTAAACATTTGCCACCCAGTAGGCCTCCCAATTTTGTTCTTCAGTGCTGATTTTAAAACAGTTCAGTAGTTTTAAAGTAGGTGACCATTAAAAAGAAAAAGGAAAGCTAAAGATCGATAAAAGTTGTCTAAGATTGCTCTTGAGTCATGTTTGGATAGGACCAGAAGCAAGATTGAAGAGTTTAGAATTTCTACCTTTTATCTGCATTATACCTAGAAAACAATCTAGAAAAAGTGGGAGGCGGGTTTTCTGCTAAGCTTCAAATCACACATCTCTGAGGCAACAGTGACATGGGCTTGTTTGGAATCAGAAAAATTTGTGGCATGTAGAACTATCAAAGAAAAATACCTTATTTTCAAATGACAGGTTGAGTATTCTTATCCAAAATGCTTGGGCCAAGAAGTGTTTTGGATTTCTGATTTTTTCAGATTTGGGAATATTTACATATACATGAGATATCTTGGGAATGGAACCCCAAACTAAGTGTAAAATTCAGTTATGTTTCATATATACCTTATACATATAGCCTGAAGTTAATTGTACAAACTATTTTAAGTAATTTTGCGCATGAAACAAAGTTTGTGTTAAGTACTCACAAGTGGAATTTCCTACATGTGGTGTCGTGTTGGTGCTCATAAGGTTTCAGTTTCGGAGCATTACAGATTTCAGATTTTCATATTAGGAATCTGTAATAACAAAAACAACAATTTTATCTTTTCTTGATATATGTTATAATATTCCTTATATTTCAGTAACATTATCTTCATATTTATTGAGGTTGCTTATCATCACATAGTTTAAAGGATCCAATAGTTTAAAAAATTATATTACAAAGAAATAGCAGTCCTCTCCTCCCACATTTCACAAGTCTTATAGAAAAGCACTCTTAACAATTGTAGCCTTCTCTTAAATAAACTCTGAGAAAAGAAAGAAAAAGGACACTTATCAGAAGAATGTAAAGTGCTTTTAATTACCAGGCCCAGAGAGATATTAAAATGAGACAGCAATCCAAATTATCTCTGTGTCTACTTCTGAGTAAGAGTCACAAACTTCACAATTAGAACATACAGATTAAGTTCCATTAAGCTTTTCCATTAGTACACATAGATTGTTTCATTTTTCATTAAACATAGGTACAGTTATTCCTAAAGCAACAACTAACTACATTAAATGCAATTTTTAGAGGTAAACATAGGAATACTGATGTTTTGGGTAGTCCTTTTCTAATTAATCAAATAGTGGTTAAATCTCCAATTGCATTGTGCCCAGGTCTTAATTTACAAAGGTGACTGAAGGATAACATGGAGAGTCTGATGCCATTAAGAGACTTTTAATATTCAGAGTTGCTGAACAAACAAGATGCACAGCATGCCACACAGGGCCTCATGGGAAAGACACTAAGGTGGTGAGGAGGCAGAAGACAAGAGCAAGAAAGTTTAGGCCACTGCCTTTACTGAGGGTTCTATAGGGGCACGATTGGGATTGGCTAGCTTGAACAATTGTAGTAGGCATTGGGCTAGTTGCCTGACTCATGGCTCTGGGATGATTCAAGCACAGGAATATTGCCTCTTGGTATATCTGGACCAGTTATAGGAGGTTGACTAATGGTTACATTTAACTGTTAAAGAGGGACAGCTCTTCTCTCCCTAGGAAATAACCTTTCAAAGAGAGTAAAAAACTTCATTATCATAGTTGACCTAAAAGCAGCCACCAATTAAGAAAGTGTTCAAGCTCAATATTTCAATTCTACTCACTTTACTAAACCCCTAACATCACATTGGACTATCTATTAATAGAGGCAACAATGTTAGTACAAGTAACAAAAGCATTCTCTCCTGCATAAGCTTTTATCAGACTGGAATAACTACTGCCAGTAAACAGCCCAATTTTTATAACAACTTATATTCTAAACACCTTATTAAACTGTTGACCTGACTCAGGCATGTCCTTAAGGAAAGATTTTAAAAGGTAAAAGGAACTCGGCAAACCACCTGTTTACCAAATACATTTTAAAAAGTAAAAGGAACTCGCAAACCACCTGTTTACCAAATACATTTTAAAAAGTAAAAGGAACTCAGCAAACCATCTGTTTACCAAATACATCACCTCAAGCATTACCACTGCCTGCCCAGTGACACATGTTCAATACCTGTGGTACCCTGACTGTGTAAAGGTGGCATAATCACTTGTTCCCCAAATAGGGACTTATATGAATGGCCACACGAGGGTCTAACTGTCTCTTACTTTTCATCAGTGAAACTGATCTGTCCCTGAAAAGTCGTATATGACCAAATAAGATGAGAAGATCCTATGGAGCTTCAATTTCCTAATACAAACAACACTCAAAAAACTTACAGGCATTAACTCATCATCCATGCATTAAAAATTTTGGTTGGGGTGACCCTGGTGTACAATATAAACTCCAACAATATAAACTAAGACCACACTAGTCTAACTAAATTAACATACACTGGCCCAATAACTTGATCAACGGACCAAGTTACCCTACGGATAACAGCAAAATCCTGTTCTAGAGTTCATATTGACAATGGGGTTTACCACCTCAATGTTGGATCAGGATATCCCAATGGTGCAGCCACTGTTAAAGGTTCATTTTTTCAACGATTTAAGTACCACATGATCTGAGTTCAGACCGGAGACATCCAGGTCAGTTTTTATCTATTCAATATTTCTCCCAGTAGGAGTGAACAAGAGAAATAGAGTCTATTTCACAAAGCGCCCTGACCCAACAGACAGTATCTCAATCTAACAAACAATTTTCCCTGCCTCAGAACAGGGCTCATTAAGATGGCAGAGCCCAGTACCCACACGAGACTCAAAGCTTTATAATCAGAGGTTCGATTCTTAACAGCATGTTCATGATTAACCTCCTCCTACTAATTATTTCTGCCCTAGTCAGCATTTCTAACACTCATCGAACAAAAATTCTAGGCCATATGCAACTATGTAAAGGGCCCAACATCATAGGTCCCTACTCAATACTTCAGGCATTCGCCAACACAAAACTTTTCATAAAAGAATCCTTATGACCCTCCACATCCACTATAACCCTTTACATAACCGTTCCAAACTTAGCCCTTTCCATTGCCCTCCTCCTATGAGCTCTTCTCCCCATACCAGATCCCCAATCAATTTCAACTTAGGCCTTCTATTTATATTAGCCACATCAAGCCTGGCCATTTATTCCATTCTATGATCCGGATGAGCACCCAATTCAAACTGTGCACCAATTGGTGCATTACAAACTGTAGCCCAGACAATTTCACATGAAGTCACCCTAGCCATGATTCCATTATCAGTCCTACATTTAATTTATATACACTCATTACAACACAAGAACATTTCTGACTTCTACCACCATGACTCCTAGCCATAATATGATTTATCTCCACATTAGCAGAAACCAACTGAGCTCCTTTTGACCTAACAGAAGGAGAATCAGAACTAGTCTCAGGTTTCAACATTGAATATGCTGCAGGTTCATTCACTCTCCTTTATAGCAGAATACATAAATATTATTATAATAAATGCCTTAACTACCACTATTTTTCTAGGAGCACCCCACACCATAATTTCACCAGAACTTTACACAATAAATTTAATCACCAAAACCCTTCTCTTAACCACCCTATTTTTATGAATTCAAATGAATCCTCAGTTCTCCTATGACTAATACATTTATTATGAAAAAAATTTTTATCACTTACACTAGCACTATGCATATGATATATATCTCAATACCTATTCTAACGTCCAGCATCCCACCCCAAACACAAGAAATATGTCCCAAAAAAAGAGTTAATTTGATAGAGTAAATTAAAGAGTTTTAAATTCTCTTATCTTTAAGGCTATAGAAATTGAACCCACACCTGAGAATTCAAAACTTTCCATGCTATGTATTACACCATGCACTAAAGTAAGGTCAGCTAAATAAGCTATTGGGCCCGTACCCCAAAAATGTTGGTTTAATCCTTCCAGTACTAATTAACCCACTAGCCCAACTCACCATCTCCCTTACTATCTTTACAGGAACTTTCATTACAATGTTATGCTGACACTGATTCCTCATCTGAGCAGGTTTAGAAATAAATTTATTAGCCGTCATGGCAATCCTAATAAAAATCATAAGCCACTGCTCCACAGAAGCAGCCACCAAATGCTTCCTAACACAAGAACATTTCTGACTTCTACCACCATGACTCCTAGCCATAATATGATTTATCTCCACATTAGCAGAGACCAACCGAGCTCCCTTTGACCTAACAGAAGGAGAATCACAACTAGTCTCAGGTTTCAACATTGAATATGCTGCAGGTTCATTCACTCTCCTTTATAGCAGAATACATAAATATTATTATAATAAATGCCTTAACTACCACTATTTTTCTAGGAGCACCCCACACCGTAATTTCACCAGAACTTTACACAATAAATTTAATCACCAAAACCCTTCTCTTAACCACCCTATTTTTATGAATTTGAATGAATCCTCAGTTCTTTTATGACCAATACATTTATTATGAAAAAATTTTATCACTTAAACTAGCACTATGCATATGATATATATCTCAATACCTATTCTAACGTCCAGCATCCCACCCCAAACACAAGAAATATGTCTAAAAAACAGAGTTACTTTGAAAGAGTAAATTATAGAGTTTTAAATCCTCTTATCTTTAAGGCTATAGAAATTGAACCCACACCTGAGAATTCAAAACTTTCCATGCTACGTATTACACCATGCACTAAAGTAAGGTCAGCTAAATAAGCTATTGGGCCCATACCCCAAAAATGTTGGTTTAATCCTTCCTGTACTAATTAACCCACTAGCCCAACTCACCATCTCCCTTACTATCTTTACAGGAACTTTCATTACAATGTTATGCTGACACTGATTCCTCAACTGAGCAGGTTTAGAAATAAATTTATTAGCCATCATGCCAATCCTAATAAAAAACGTAAGCCACTGCTCCACAGAAGCAGCCACCAAATGCTTCCTAACACAAGCAAGAACATCCATAATTCTTACAATAGCTATTCTTTCTAACAACCTGCTCTCCAGACAATGAATAATTACTCCTCACATTAACCACCTTTCACCCATAATAATAATAGCTCTGGCAATGAAACAAGGAACAGCGCCCCTTTTCACTTTTGACTCCCAGAGGTAAGCCAAGAAACCCCCCTAATACCGGCCATAGTTCTCCTCACATGACAAAAACTACCTCCCATCTCATGTAACTTCAAATCTTTCCATCAATCAACACAAATAACCTCCTATGGGGAGAACTTAATCAAACACAACTACATAACATCCTAGCCTATGCTTCAATTACCCATATAGGATGAGTAATAGCAGTATTAACCTATGACCCAACCATCGCCATCCTAAATTTACTTATCTACTCTATTCTAACAACTTCTATATCCATAATACTTAACTTAAACTTGAATACTAAAACACTATCACTATCCCACACCTGAAATAAACTAACGTGATTAATACCTATTATTGCACTAATTCTATTATCCTAGGAGGCCTACCACCATTAATAGGATTCTCTCCTAAATGAGCAATCTAACAAGAGTTTGCAAAAACAATAACCCAATTATTCCAATTACTATAGCAATAATAACTCTACTAAATCTATACTTTTACATATGCCTAATTTACTCTATTTCAATAACAGTATTTCCTACATACAACAACATAAAAATGGAATGACAATTTGAAAACATGAAGTCCATACTGTTCCTTCCTCCCTTTATTATTTTTTCCACTCTCCTTCTACATATAACCCTGTCAATATTAATCACAACCAAGAGCCTTCAAAGCCCTCAGGAAGTAAATTATACTTAATTTCTGTATCAATTTTATGGACTGCAAAACTTTACTCTGCATCAGTTGAATGCAAATCAACTACTTTCATTAAACCAAGCCCTTCCTAGATTGATGGGACTTTAACCCACAAATATTTAGTTAGCAGCTAAATAACTTATCAACTGCCTTCAATCTACTTCTCCTGCCATAAGAAAAAAAAGGCAGGAGAAACCCCAGTGGGATTGAAGCTGCTTCTTTGAATTTGCAGTTCAATATGATAGTATCTCCTCAGGACTGGTAAAAAGAGGCCTATTCCCATCTTTAGATTTACAGTCTAATGCTTCCTCAGCCATTTTACCTTTTTCTACCTGTTTGTCAACTGCTGATTATTTTTAACTAATCATAAAGATATCAGAACATTACATCTATTATTCAGTGCACGAGCAGGAATAGTAGGCACAGCCCTAAGCCTCCTAATTCCAGTAGAATTAGGCCAGCCAGCAATCCTACTAGGAGACCATAATGTTATTGTCACCACTCACACATTTATTATAATTTTCTTCATAGTAATACCAATCATGATCGGAGGCTTCAGCAACTAACTTGTTCCCCTAATAATTGGTGCCCCTGATATAGCACTCCTTCAAATAAATAACAGAAGCTTCTGACTTCTCCCCACATCCCTTCTACTCCTACTTGCTTCCTCAATACTAAAAGCCGGTGCTGGAACTGGCTGAACAATCTATCCTCCCCTAGCAGGAAGCCTGGCACACGCAGGAGCCTCTGTAGATTTAACTATCTTCTCACTCCACCTAGCAGGTATTTGTTCTATCCTAGGAACCATAAATTTTGTTACCACAATTGTTAATGTAAAACCTTCAGCCATAACCCAATACCAAACACCCCTTTTTGTCTGATCCATCCTTATTACAGCAGTTCTTCTACTTCTTTCTCTCCCTGTTCCAACCACTGATATTACTATATTACTGACTGACCGTAACCTTAATACTACCTTTTTTGATCCTGCTGGCAGAGGTGACCCTATTCTATACCAACATTTATTTTGATTCTTTGGGCACCCCGAAGTCTAAATCCTTATCCTACCAGGTTTTGGAATGATTTCTCTTATCGCAACATACTACTCCAGCAAAAAAGAACCATTTGGGTATAGGTATAACATGAGCCATAATATCAGTTGGTTTCCTAGGCTTTATCATATGGGATCACCACATATTTACAGTAGGAATAGATATAGATACATGAGCATATTTTTCCTCCACCACTATAAGTATCATTATTCCTACCGGTGTAAAAGTCTTTAGCTGATTGGCCACATCACACAGTGGCAACATTAAATGATCTCCCGCAATACTCTGAGCTCTAGACTTTATCTTTCTCTTCACAGTAGGTGGCTTAACAGGAATTGTTTTAGCCAATTCATCATTAGACATTATTTTACATGACACACAATATATATTACCACATTTCCACTACGTCCTATCAATAGGGGCAGTGTTTGCCATTATAGCAGGCTTTATCCACTGGCTCCCTCTATTTTCAGGCTACACACTTAACCAAACCTATGCTAAAAATCACTTCACCATTATATTTGTAGGTGTAAACTTAACTTTCTTCCCACAACATTTTCTCGGCCTATCTGGAATACCTGGATGATACTCCAACTACCCCGATGCATCACTGCATGACATGTTATTTCATCTGCAGGCTCATTCATCTCATTAACTGCAGAGGTACTGACAGCCTTCATAGTCTGAGAAGCCTCTTTCTCAAAATGAAAGTTTTTCCCATTGAACAATTAAATAACTTAGAATGACTTTATAGCTGTCTCCATTTTTATTACACATGCAAAGAATCAGCCTATGTAAAATCTTAAATGAAAAGGATTCAAATCTCCAGAAACTGGTTTCAAGCCAATCCCATAAACCCTACAACTCTTTCAAGAAGATACTAGTAAAATAATTACATAAATTTGTCAAAGTTAAATTATAGAGCAAACTGTATATCTTAATGGCCCACCCAGCCCAGCTAGGACTCCAAAATGCCACATCCCCTATTGTAGAAGAACAAATTGTTTTCCGTTTGTGCGCACCCTGCCCTGGTACACGGTCCTGGCCCTAACCCCATACATGGCCCTGTCACTAGCCCTGTTGCTGGTTCTGCCATGGCCCTTGCTCTGTTCTGGCTTTGTCTTGGTCCTGACATTGCCCTTCCCTGGTCCTTGTCCCAGCCTTGTCCCTGCCCCTGCATTTCTCTGGCACTGGTCTGGACCCTGGTCCTGCATTGGACCTGCCCTACCTTTGTCCTGCCTTTGCTCTGTGCTATCCTGGACTGCCTCTGCTGTGTGCCAGTGCTAACCTGGCCCTGCCTTGTCCTGGTCCTCCCATTGCCCTCCCCAACCCTATCCTGGCCCTGAATCCTCCCTGGCCAGGCCCAAGCACTGTATTGGATCAAACCTGACTCAGCCCAGCACATTCTCTGACTCTGCCTCAGCCCTAGCACTTAGGATTCACTGTCTCTCAGTCCTGGCACTACCTGGCCCTGCCTTGGCACTGGACCCATCCTATGCTTGCTTGGCCCTGGCACATCTTGGCCCAGGACTGTCCTTGGACCTGCCCTACCTTTGTCCTGCCTTTGCTCTGTGCTATCCTGGACTGCCTCTGCTGTGTGCCAGTGCTAACCTGGCCCTGCCTTGTCCTGGTCCTCCCATTTCCCTCCCCAGCCCTATCCTGGCCCTGACCCTACTCCTGGCCCAGACCTGCCATGGCTCTTCCCTCTGTGTCCTGGTCTTGACCTCACCCTGCATTGGTCTTACACTGGTCCTGTTCCACTCTGGCTCTGCCTTGGCCCTGACCCTACCTTCTCCTTGAACTTTTCCTGGTCTTGCCTAGGGCTGACCCCAGGACTAATCTGTCCATGACCTAGTCCTGGTCCTGACCTCCTCCACCCTGTCCCTGCCACACACTGTGCCCTCTGCTTGGCCTAACCCTGTTACTATTCCTGCCACTGCTGTGGCCCTCCCCTGCTTTTAGCCATGCCCTGTACTACCTTAGTCCTGCTCTGGCCTGGCCCTACACTGGCTGTGTCCTGTCCTGACTCCACCTTTGCCTTGTCCTGGTCCTTGTCCCAGCCTTGTCCCTGCCCCTGCATTTCTCTGGCACTGGTCTGGACCCTGGTCCTGCATTGGACCTGCCCTACCTTTGTCCTGCCTTTGCTCTGTGCTATCCTGGACTGCCTCTGCTGTGTGCCAGTGCTAACCTGGCCCTGCCTTGGCACTGGACCCATCCTATGCTTGCTTGGCCCTGGCACATCTTGGCCCAGGACTGTCCTTGGACCTGCCCTACCTTTGTCCTGCCTTTGCTCTGTGCTATCCTGGACTGCCTCTGCTGTGTGCCAGTGCTAGCCTGGCTCTGCCTTGGCCCTGGCCCTGACCTCACCCTGGTCCTGGTCTTGCCTAGGGCTGACCCCAGGACTAATCTGTCCATGACCTAGTCCTGGTCCTGACCTCCTCCACCCTGTCCCTGCCACACACTGTGCCCTCTGCTTGGCCTAACCCTGTTCCTAGTCCTGCCACTGCTGTGGCCCTCCCCTGCTTTTAGCCATGCCCTGTACTACCTTAGTCCTGCTCTGGTCTGGCCCTACACTGGCTGTGTCCTGTCCTGACTCCACCTTTGCCTTGTCCTGGTCCTTGTCTTGGTCTTGTCATAACACTGGCTGTGACCCTGCCTCTCATTTCTCCCTGGCCATGACCCAGCTCAGGTCCTGTCCAGGCTCCAGCCTGACCCCAGTCCTGGTTCTGCCCTGGCTGACCCATGACTGGGCACTGCATTACCCAGTACCCTGGCCCTGACCTCACCCTGGTCCTGGTCTTGCCCTCACCCTGAAGTGACCCTGTACTGGCACTCTCTGCCTTGGCACAGCCTTGGCCCTGGCCCTGCCTTGGCACTGACCTTGCTGTGACCTTACCCTGGTCTTGCCCTCACCCTGAAGTGACCCTGTACTGGCACTCTCTGCCTTGGCACAGCCTTGGCCCTGGCCCTGCCTTGGCACTGACCTTGCTGTGACCTTACCCTGGTCTTGCCCTCACCCTGAAGTGACCCTGTACTGGCACTCTCTGCCTTGGCACAGCCTTGGCCCCTGACCCTGGACCACAGGTCTGTCCTGGACCCTCCCTGCCCTTTCATTCCCTGGTCTTGCCTAGGGCTGACCCCAGGACTAATCTGTCCATGACCTAGTCCTGGTCCTGACCTCCTCCACCCTGTCCCTGCCACACACTGTGCCCTCTGCTTGGCCTAACCCTGTTCCTAGTCCTGCCTTGGCACTTGATCTGCCCTCCTGTGGTCTGGCTCTGGTTCTGCCCTGGCTGACCCATGACTGGGCACTGCATTACCCAGTACCCTGGCCCTGACCTCACCCTGGTCCTGGTCTTGCCCTCACCCTGAAGTGACCCTGTACTGGCACTCTCTGCCTTGGCACAGCCTTGGCCCTGGCCCTGTGCTTTCCTAGTCCTGCCCTTGCTCTGGACTCTCCCTAGTCCTGCCTTGGCACTGACCTTGCTGTGACCTTACCCTGGTCTTGCCCTCACCCTGAAGTGACCCTGTACTGGCACTCTCTGCCTTGGCACAGCCTTGGCCCTGGCCCTGCCTTGGCACTGGACCCATCCTATGCTTGCTTGGCCTGGCCCTGTGCTTTCCTAGTCCTGCCCTGTCCCTGATCTCACCCTGGTCCTGGTCTTGCCCTCACCCTGAAGTGACCCTGTACTGGCACTCTCTGCCTTGGCACAGCCTTGGCCCCTGACCCTGGACCACAGGTCTGTCCTGGACCCTCCCTGCCCTTTCATTCCCTGGTCTTGCCCTCACCCTGAAGTGACCCTGTACTGGCACTCTCTGCCTTGGCACAGCCTTGGCCCCTGACCCTACCTTCTCCTTGAACTTTTCCTGGTCTTGCCCTCACCCTGAAGTGACCCTGTACTGGCACTCTCTGCCTTGGCACAGCCTTGGCCCCTGACCCTACCTTCTCCTTGAACTTTTCCTGGTCTTGCCTAGGGCTGACCCCAGGACTAATCTGTCCATGACCTAGTCCTGGTCCTGACCTCCTCCACCCTGTCCCTGCCACACACTGTGCCCTCTGCTTGGCCTAACCCTGTTCCTAGTCCTGCCACTGCTGTGGCCCTCCCCTGCTTTTAGCCATGCCCTGTACTACCTTAGTCCTGCTCTGGTCTGGCCCTACACTGGCTGTGTCCTGTCCTGACTCCACCTTTGCCTTGTCCTGGTCCTGTTCTAGCCTGGCTCTGCCTTGGCCCTGGCCCTGCCTTGGCACTTGATCTGCCCTCCCTGTGGTCTGGCTCTGGTTCTGCCCTGGCTGACCCATGACTGGGCACTGCATTACCCAGTACCCTGGCCCTGACCTCACCCTGGTCCTGGTCCTGACCTCCTCCACCCTGTCCCTGCCACACACTGTGCCCTCTGCTTGGCCTAACCCTGTTCCTAGTCCTGCCACTGCTATGGCCCTCCCCTGCTTTTAGCCATGCCCTGTACTACCTTAGTCCTGCTCTGGTCTGGCCCTACACTGGCTGTGTCCTGTCCTGACTCCACCTTTGCCTTGTCCTGGTCCTTGTCTTGGTCTTGTCATAACACTGGCTGTGACCCTGCCTCTCATTTCTCCCTGGCCATGACCCAGCTCAGGTCCTGTCCAGGCTCCAGCCTGACCCCAGTCCTGGTTCTGCCCTGGCTGACCCATGACTGGGCACTGCATTACCCAGTACCCTGGCCCTGACCTCACCCTGCATTGGTCTTGTACTGGTCCTGTTCTAGCCTGGCTCTGCCTTGGCCCTGGCCCTGCCTTCTCCTTGAACTTGCCCTGGTCTTGCCCTGGGCTGACCCCAGGACTAATCTGTCCATGACCTGGTCCTGGTCCTGACCTCCTCTGCCTTGTCCCTGCCACACACTATGCCCTCTGTTTGGCCTAACCCTGTTCCTAGTCCTGCCACTGCTATGGCCCTCCCTGATTTTAGCCATGCCCTGTGCTACCTTAGTCCTGCTCTGGCCTAGCCCTACACTGGCCATATTCTGTCTTGGCCCTACCTTTGCCTTGTCCTGGTCCTTCCCTGGGCCTGCCCTTAGCCTGGAACCTTCCTGGTGCTGCCCTCTGTCTGTATCTATCCCTGACCCAGCCTTGGCCTGGCCGACAGTGGCCCTGGCAATGCCCTGGCCCCCACTGGCTGTGCCTTGGCACTGGACCCATCCTATGCTTGCTTGGTCCTGGCCTCTTGGCCCAGGATTGTCCTTGGACCTGCCCTGGCTATGACATGGTGCTGACCATGCCCTGTCCATTCCATGGATTTGAACCTGCCCTGCCCTGGTTTTGCCCTGGCAATACCCTGGCCCAACCCTTCCCTCACCTTAGCCCTATGTATCCTAGTCCTGCCTTGGCACTTACCTTGCTGTGACCTTACCCTGGTCTTCCTTACCCTGGTCTTGCCTGGCTCTAGCCCTGCCTTTATCCTGTGCTGGCTCTGGTTCTGACCTAGCCCTCCTCTTGCCTTGGCCCCTGACCCTTCTCTGGCCTTGACCTTGTCCTGGCCCCTTTCTGGCACCATCTTTTTGTGGGCCCTGCTCTGTCCATATCATGATTCTGTGCTTCCATGTGCCTGACCTGCCATAGCCTGGCCCTTTCCTGGTCCTGCTCTGGCACTGGCCCTACCCTATGTTGGCTCTGTGATAATCTAGCCCTGCCCTGCCCTGACTTTGTGCTGGTACCGACCTTAACCTGTGCCAAGTCCTGGTCCTGCATCGTCCCTGCCCTGGCCCTTGTTCTTCCCCTGCTTCTGACTTTGTCCTGGTCCTGGTTTTGGTCCTGTCATGACACTGGCTGTGACTCTGCCTTTCGTTTCTCCCTAGCCATGACCAAGCTCAGGTCCTGTCCAGGCTCCAGCCCAACCCCAGTCCTGGTTCGGCCCTGGTCGACCCATGACTGTGCACTGCATTACCCAGTACGCTGGCCCTGACTTGCCCACGGCCCTCACCCTGCCACTTGTCTTGCCATGTTCCTGACCCTCTCTTGGCCCTGTACCTGCCCTGACACTGATTTTGCCCTGTTTCTGGTCCTGGCACTGCCATGACCCTGACATTTCCCTGGCCCTTTCCTGCCATGGCCTTTCCTTGGCCCTCTGCTATGCTGTACTTGTTCCTGCCATGAACCAGTCATGCCATTGCCCTGTCTTAACCGGCATGGTTTGTGCTCTGGCCCTGCCCCTCCTTAGCACCTTTTGGACCTGCCCTGACCCTGCTTTTACTTTTGCCCTGCCCTGATCTGGTCCTGTCATATCCCTGGCCCTAGCCCTTCCTTTTTCCAGGCCCTGACCCTGACCCTGACCCTGACCCTGCCCTCCCCTGGACCATGGCCCTGTCCTGGACCTTCCCTACCCTTTCATTCCCTGGTCTTGCCCTCACCCTGAAATGACCCTGCACTGGCACTCTACCTTGGCACAGCCTTGGCCCTGGCCCTTTCTTCTTCCTTGCCCTGGCCTTGCATGTCATCCTGTTATGGGCCTGTAATGGCCCCAAATACCCTGGCCCTTTTTTTTCCTAGTGGTACCCCAGCTATGACCACTGCTTTGCTTTTTGCTATGCCTTATACTATCCTAGCCCTACCTGTTTTGGACCTGGCCCTCGCCTGGCCTTGTGCTGTCCTCTCCCTGCTTTTGCTTTGTGCTGGTTCTGGTTCTGCCTTGATCTTGCCCTCCTCTGGACCCTCCATGTTCCTGCCTTCCCCTTGGCTCTGCATTTGCTCTGGCCCTGGCCCTGGCCTAGACTTCATCACAGTGTCTTGGACCATGACCATGCATTGCTTTCTAACTAGAATAGAATCCTAGTTCTATCCTGGCCCTTACCTCACCCTGGTCCTGGTCTTGCCCTTGTCCTGGTCCTGGTCTTGCCCTCACCCTGAAATGACCCTGCACTGGCACTCTGCCTTGGCACAGCCTTGGCCTGGCCCTGCCTTGGCACTGACCTTGCTGTGACCTTACCCTGGTCTTGCACTGTCATCCTGTTATGGGCCTGTAATGGCCCCAAAATACCCTGGCCCTGTTCCTAGTCCTGCCATGGTCCTGTCCCAGCCTTGTCCTAAACCTGGCCATGGCACTGTTCAAGCCATGGACCTGACCATGCCCTAGTTCTGCCCTGGTGATGCCGTAGCTTTGCTCTTCACTGGCCCTGCCTTAACCTGTGCTATCCTAGCCCTGCCCTTCCCTGGTTCTGCCCTGGCAATATCCTGGTCTTACCCTTCTCTGGCCTGCCTTAGCCACATGTACTCTAGTCCTGCCTTGGCACTGACCTTGCTGTGACCTTACCCTGGTCTTCCTTACCCTGGTCTTGCCCGGCTCTAGCCCTGCCTTTATCCTGTGCTGGCTCTGGTTCTGACCTAGCCCTCCTCTTGCCTTGGCCCCTGACCCTTCTCTGGCCTTGACCTTGTCCTGGCCCCTTTCTGGCACCATCTTTTTGTGGGCCCTGCTCTGTCCATATCATGATTCTGGGCTTCCATGTGCCTGTCCTGCCATAGCCTGGCCCTTTCCTGGTCCTGCTCTGGCACTGGCCCTACCCTGTCTTGGCTCTGTGCTAACCTAGCCCTGCCCTGCCCTGACTTTGTGCTGGTCCTGACCTTAACCTGTGCCAAGTCCTGGCCCTGCATTGTCCCTGTCCTGGCCCTCGTTCTTCCCTGCTTCTAACTTTGTCCTGGTCCTGGTCTTGGTCCTGTCATGACACTGGCTGTGACCCTGCCTCTCGTTTCTCCCTGGCCATGACCCAGCTCAGGTCCTGTCCAGGCTCCAGCCTGACCCCAGTCCTGGTTCTGCCCTGGCTGACCCATGACTGGGCACTGCATTACCCAGTACCCTGGCCCTGACTTGCCCACGGCCCTCACCCTGCCACTTGTCTTGCCATGTTCCTGACCCTCTCTTGGCCCTGGACCTGCCCTGGCACTGGTCTTGCCCTGCTTCTGGCCCTGGCACTGCCATGGCCCTGACGTTTCCTGGCCCTTTCCTGCCATGGCCTTTCCTTGGCCCTCTGCTATGCTGTACTTGTTCCTGCCATGAACCAGTCATGCCATTGCCCTGTCTTACCCTGCATGGTTTGTGCCCTGGCCCTGCCCCTCCTTATCCCCTTTCTGGACCTGCCCTGACCCTGCCTTGACTTTTGCCCTGCCCTGATCTGGTCCTGTCATATCCCTGGCCCTAGCCCTTTCCTTTTCCAGGCCCTAACCCTGACCCTGCCCTGCCTAAACCATGGCCCTGTCCTGGACCTTCCCTACCCTTTCATTCCCTGGTCTTGCCCTCACCCTGAAATGACCCTGCACTGGCACTCTCTGCCTTGGCACAGCCTTGGCCCTGGCCCTACCTTCTTCCTTACCCTGGTCTTGCACTGTCATCCTCTGTTATGGGCCTGTAATGGCCCCAAAATACCCTGGCCCTGTTCCTAGTCGTACCCCAGCTATGACCCCTGCTCTGCTTTTTGCTATGCCTTGTACTATCCTAGCCCTGCCCTGTTTTGGACCTGGCCCTAACCTGGCCTTGCACTGCCCTGTCCCTGCTTTTGCTTCTTGCTGGTTCTGGTTCTGCCTTGATCTTGCCCTCCTCTGGACCCTCCATGTTTCTGCCTTCTCCTTGGCTCTGCATTTGCTCTGGCCCTGGCCCTGGCCTAGACTTGGCCACAATGTCTTGGACCCTGACCATGCATTGCTTTGGCCTGGGTCTGACCCTGCACAATCCTAGTTCTATCCTGGCCCTGACCTCACCCTGGTCCTGGTCTTGCCCCTTTGATCTGGCCCTGCCCTACCTTGGCCCTCACTCTGACCCTAGCACAGACCTGGCCCCAGCCCTGACCTTGACCACTGGTCCCTGCTGCTAACCCTAGTCCTGCCATGGTCCTGGTCCTGTCATGGTCCTGCCCCAGCCTTGTCCTAGACCTGGCCATGGCACTGTTCAAGCCATGGACCTGACCATGCCCTAGTTCTGCCCTGGTGATGCCGTAGCTTTGCTCTTCACTGGCCCTGCCTTAACCCTGTGCTATCCTAGTCCTGCCTTAGCTTTGACCTTACCCTGGCCCTACTCTGGCCTGCTGTGGCCCTCCCTTCCCTTTGTCTTTCCTTGGCCCTGACTCTGGTTCTCCCATGGCTCTGTCCTTGCCTTGGCTCCTCCGTGGCCCTACCTTTCCTTGGCTCTTCAGTGGTCTTGCCCTTGTCCTGGCCCTTTCTGGCCCTGCCTTGTTGTGGGCCCTGCCTGGTCCATGTCCTCAGCATGGCCTTCTGTGCCCCTACTCTGCCATCCTCTGGCCACATCCTTGCTCTACACTGGCCCTATCCTGCCTTTGCTCTGCACAACCCTAGCCCTGCCCTGCCTTGTGCTGATCCTGAACTTGCCCTGTCCCAAGCCCTAGCCCTGCCATGTTCCTGCCTGGTCCTGGTCCTGGTCCTGTCCTGTTTCTGGCTCAGTCCTGGCCCTCATCTTGGTCCTGTCATGTCCCTGGCTGTGACCCTGCCCCTGATTTTTCCTGGCCATGACCCAGCCCTCATCCTGCCCTTGCTCTGGCCCTGCCCCAGTTCTGGTCCTGCTCTGGCATAGTCCTGACTGGGCACTGCCATTTTCCTTGCCCTGCATTGCCAATACAAGGGTCCTGACCTGGCCCTGGTTCTGTCATGGCCCTCACTTGGCCATGGTCCTGATCCTACCCACTCCTCCAGCCACAGCCCTGACCTGGATGTGACCTTTGTCCTGCCCTTCCTCTGGCCTTGCAATGCTTCTGGCCCTGTCACTGCTTTCACCTGGCCCTGTGCTGACCCCTTCCCTGCTCTGGTCTTTCCTTGGCCATCTGCTTCAATGGCCTGATTCTTCCTTGGACCTGATCTGAGCATGGCTTTGGCATTTGACCAGGCCCTGCCCCTGCCCTGGACCTGTCCCTGCAGTGCCTTTCCCTGCTCTGGCCCCACCCTGGTCCTGTCTTGGCAATGTGCTACCCTGTCCCTGCCCTGAACCTGCATTGGCCCTGATCCTGCCCTCGTCCTGACTCTGGTCCTACCATGGTCTTGGCCTGCCAATGGTCATGGTGCTGGTCCTGTTCTGGCCTTGACCTGGACTTGCACATGTCCAGGGTCTGATTTGTCACTGTCATGCCTTGGCCTGTCCTTGCCCTGACCCCACCAAGGCCCTGCCTGTTCTGCCCTTTCCTGGCACTGCCATGGCCTAGTCATACCATTATCCTGTCTTATCCTGCACTGGAGGTTCCCTGGTTCTGGCCTGCCCTAGACCCTTCCTGGATTTGCCCTGACTCTGACTTGGCTTTGTCTTGCCCTCTCTATGGCCATGCTCTGACTCTGCCCAGCACTGCCATGGCCCTGCCCTGCTTTTGGCCAGGCCATGTGCTACCTTAGTCCTACTCTGCCCTAGCCCTACCCTACCCTGGCCCTACCTTTGGTTTCTCCTGGTCCTGGTCTTGCTCTGTCCTGGCCCTGCACTGGCCCTTCTCTTGCTCTTCCTTGGTCTTCCATGTCCTGGTCTTGCCCTCACCCTGCACTGACCCTTCATCAGCCCTCTCTGCATTGGCATGACCTTGGCCCTGGTTCTGCCTTCTCCCTGGCCTTGCCCTGGTCTGACCTGTCATCCTCTAACCTGGCCCTGTACTGGCCACACCATACCCTGGCCCAGTGTTTGCCCTTGCCCTGATCCTAGTCCTTCCCCTGCTATGGCCCTACCCTGCTTTTGGCCAGGCCATGTGCTACCTTAGTCCTACTCTGCCCTAGCCCTACCCTACCCTGGCCCTACCTTTGGTTTCTCCTGGTCCTGGTTCTGCCCTGGCTCTGCCCTTGCCCTGGACCCTGACTGGCCCTGACCTGTTCTGGCCCTGTCCTGACCCAACCTTGACCTGGCCCTAAACTGGCCCTGGCAAAGTACTCACCCTGCAATTGCTGTGCCTTGACACTGGACCCACCCTATGTCTGTTTTGACCCTGGCCCTTCCTTGGCTCTGCATTTACCTGCCCTGCCCATAGCATGGTGCTGATGCTGCCCATGCCATTGAATTGACCCTGACCTGGCCCTGTCATTCTCTGGTTCTGCCCTGGCACTAACCCTGCCTTGGTCTTGTGCTATTTTAGTCCTATCTTGTCCCTAACCTTGCTCTGGCCCTACCCTGGCTTGCTATGTCCCTCTCTGTCCTGGTCTTGCTCTGTCCTGGCCCTGCCTTTGGCCTCTCCTGGCTCAGGTTCTGAACTGGCCATTCTTGCCTTGGACCCTCCTGGCTTGCTTTTTCTCTGGCCCTTCTCTGGCCTTGCCCTTTCCCTTGGCCTTCCCTGTCCCTGCTCTGCCATGGCCCTGGCCTTGCCCTGACCCCTATCTGCCCTGCCCTTTCCTTGTCCCTGTACTACACTGGCCCTAGCATGCCCTACCCCTTCCCTGGACCTGGGCTGGCCATGCCTTCACTATGACCCTGCCTTTTGTCCTGACCTTGGTCCTGACATGACCCCAGGGTTGCCAATGGTCATGGTCCTGGTCCTGTTCTGTGACCTGTACTTGGACATGTCATGGGCCTGATTTGTCCCATCCTTGCCTTGGCCCTTCCCTGCCCTGTCTCCACCATGGCCTTGCCTGTTCTGCTCTCTCCCAGGACTGACCTGGCCCTGCCATGGCCCAGTAGTGTCATTGCCCTGGCCTATCCTACCACTACCTTGGCTTTTTCTTTACTCTCTATATGGCCTGGCTCTGGACCTGGCCTACAATTTCCCTGCCCTATCCCTGCCATATCCCTGATTGTAACCCTACTCTTATCCAGGCCTGACCCTGACCTTTACCTTGTCCCTGGCTCTGCCAAGGACCTTCCCTGACTCTGCTATGGCCCTGGTCCTGCTCTGTCCACATATAGCCCTTGTCTTGAACCACCCTTACCTGCCATACCCTGGCTATGTCTTCACCCTGTCCTTGGCCTACTCTGGCTTAGACCCTAACCTGTCCCTACTGTGGTCCTTAACCTAGCTTTGACTAGGCTCTGTGCTGGACCTGGCCCTGGTTCTGCCCTGGTTCTGCCCTGGCCCTGGTCCAACACTTTGTCTTACAATAGCCCTGGACCTGCCATGGTCCTGAACTGGACTTGGAGGTATCCTGGCCCTGACCTGACCTGGTCCAGCTTTGGCTTGTCCCTGCCCTGGCTCTACCACCGTCTTTCCCTGTTCTGCCCTGTCTTGGCATTGAAATGACACTGCAACATCCCAGTTGTACCAATGCCCTGACCTACCCTACCTTGGCTGTGCCCTGGCCCTGCCCTGGACCTGTCCCTGCCCTGGCTCTGCCAAGGACCTTCCCTGACTCTGACTTGGCTTTGTCTTGCCCTCTCTATGGTCATGCTCTGACTCTGCCCAGCACTGCCATGGCCCTGCCCTTGGCCTACTCTGGCTTAGACCCTGACCTGGCCCTGTCATTCTCTGGTTCTGGCCTGCCCTAGACCCTTCCTGGATTTGCCCTGACTCTGCCATGGCCCTGGTCCTGCTCTGTCCTGGTATAGCCCTTGTCTTGAACCACCCTTCCTGCCATACCCTGGCTATGTCTTCACCCTGCCCTGGCCCTGCCCTTGGCCTACTCTGGCTTAGACCCTGACCTGGCCCTGCCATGGCCCTGGTCCTGCTCTGTCCTGGCCCTGCCCTTGGCCTACTCTGGCTTAGACCCTGACCTGGCCCTGGTCCAACACTTTGTCTTACAATAGCCCTGGACCTGCCATGGTCCTGAACTGGACTTGGAGGTATCCTGGCCCTGAATTGACCTGGCCCAGCCTTGGCTTGTCCCTGCCCTGGCTCTACCATCATCTTTCCCTGTTCTGCCCTGTCTTGGCATTGAAATGACACTGCAACATCCCAGTTGTACCAATGCCCTGGCCTATCCTACCCTGGCTGTGCCCTGGTCCTGGTCCCCCTGGCCTGTCCTAACCCTACCTTGGCTTTTTCTCTACCCTCTGTATGGCCTGGCTCTGGACCTGCCCTACCATGGTCCTGCCCTATCCCTGCCATATCGCTGACCGTAACCCTGCTCTTATCCAGGCCTGACCCTGACCTTCCCTGTCCCTGCTCTGCCATGGCCCTGGTCCTGCTCTGTCCTGGTATAGCCCTTGTCTTGAACCACCCTTCCTGCCATACCCTGGCTGTGTCTTCACCCTGCCCTGGCCCTGCCCTTGGCCTACTCTGGCTTAGACCCTGACCTGTCCCTACCTTGGCCCTTAACCTAGCTTTGACTAGGCCCTGCACTGGACCTGGCCCTGGTCCTACACTTTGTCTTGCAATAGCCCTGGACCTGCCATGGTCCTGAACTGGACTTGGAGGTATCCTGGCCCTGAATTGACCTGGCCCAGCCTTGGCTTGTCCCTGCCCTGGCTCTACCATCGTCTTTCCCTGTTCTGCCCTGTCTTGGCATTGAAATGACACTGCAACATCCCAGTCATACCAATGCCCTGACCTACCCTACCTTGGCTGTGCCCTGGCCCTGGTCCCACCCTCGATATTCACTGACCCTGCCTCAGCCCTGGCCCTACCTTAGCATTGACCCTGCCTTCTCTATGAACCAGCTCTGGCCATGCCCTGCCATGACCCTACCTTGTCACAGTCCTGGCCCAGCCCCACCCTGGTCCTGGTCCTGATCCTTACCCTACTCAGGTCCTTCCTTGGCCTTGCCCCTCTGTTATGGCCCAGCCCTGGCACTAACCTAGATCCTGGTCCTGGCCCTGCCCTGCTTGAGGCCTTACCCTGGTTCTTCCCTGGTCCTGATCCTGTCTGACCCTGAAATGCCTGGCATTACCCTGGCCTTGCACTGCTCTGGCCCTGACTCTGGCTCTGTCACTGTCCTAGCCACAGCCCAGTTGCTGGTGATGCTATGGCTCTGACCCTGTCCCTGGACCCTGGCCATGCCATGAACCTGCACTATCCTTGCCCTTGTCCTGTCCCTACCCTGGCCATTCCCTGTCCTTGCCTTGGTCTTGGCACCACCCTGGTCCTACCCCTGCCTTGGCCCTACCCTAGGTTTGACCCTATCCTGGCCATCACTCTAGATTTGGCTGGGCCCTGTCTTGGACCTGACCATAGCACAGACCCAGCACTTTGGGAGGCCAAGGCAGGTGGATCACCTGAGGTCAGGAATTCAAGACCAGCCTGATCAAGATGGTGAAACTCTTATCTTTACTGAAAATATAAAATGTAGCTGGGCGTGGTGGCAGGCACCTGTAATCCCAGCTACTCAGGAGGCTAGCACAACAGAATTGCTTGAACCCGGGAGGCAGAGGTTGCAGTGAGTCAAGATTGTGCCACTGGACTCCAGCCTGGGCGACAAGAGCCAGACTCTAGCTCAGAAACATAAAAAGATTAATGGGCAAAATAGTTCCAGGTTTCTAAAGTTGAGTGTTCTGAGCAGTAAGCTTTCATTCCTGAAAAATTTACTTACCAGAACATTCTTCAGTGATGTCCAAGAAGTGAGGTGTGTCTTCTCTGCAGTGATGAGTCAGAAGTAGTCAAGAAGCAGGAGGCCTGTCAACTGCCACACCAGAAATGACACCCAGCAGGGTTAGCAACAGCAGTCTCCCCTCTGAACCCACAAGGGAAAGTCTAGGAGGAAACAAAAGAGGAGTTAGCCATGTTACAGAGGAACTGCTGAGGTTGGGAGGCCCCACAGGAAGGAAAATGCCAGGAATATAGAAGCTTCTGGCCAGTATTCTCACGTGGATTGTAATTAAAAAGTAGCTTTGGCAGCCAACCCAGAGCAAGCTCATGAGGAGAGATGGGGGTCACAGCTGCCTGGCAGTTCTGGAGTTAAGCCCGGCCCTGGAGAAGCTGAAGTCCAGGGGGGTCACCTGCATCTGCATGGTCAGAATCAAGTCCGTCACTTATTCTCCTCTTCCCTCCAAACTGTCACTGTAAGATCCTGCTCTGCCACTTACTAGCTGTGTGACCTTAGGCAAGTTACTTAATGTTTCTGAGCCTCAGTAAATGGCAGCTCATATTATTGTTTATTGTTATCAAAAGTGGTTAAATTTTTATAGGGTCATGCACAGCCATTATCAGTTAGCACTGGGAAAGGCAAACATTTCTTCTGATGCATTAGATGGTAAATATTTAGACACTGTAAGCCAAGAAGCATGACATATATATACGTATATAATTGATACATACATAGCTACAGGCACTCAGACACTGGCTCTTTCGCCAATGGCAATGACTTTCTGGCCAAGACTGGATTGATCAGTGGTCCTTCTCATGCGACATTTTCATGTGAAGTGTCAAAGGCTGCTGCCTTCTCTGTCCTGTCATTACACAACACTGAGTGAGCCCACTCTGGCCCCACTCCTGAAACCTCAGGACCGGGACCAGGAAGTGAGAGGTCAGGGGCCTCTCTTGCCCTGAAGTTCTAGCTACAGCCCCAGCTCTGGGCTCACCCAGGGGCCTTGTTTGTGCACTCCCAGGCCAGTGTGGGCTACACTGTGCCCCCCGCTTAGAACACCTGGGGATGCCGAAATGAACCAAATGTGTCAGTGGCCAGAGAGAAACGCAGCAGCTACTGTGGCCACTCGCTGGAGACTCCCCTGCATCCCTGGGCTGGTGTGGATAGAATGATAGAAGATAAGAAACCTGAACAGACCAGTTATGGGTAATGCAATTAACAGTAATAAAAAGTCTCCTGTCAAAGAAAAACACAAGAATCATGGTTTTACTGATGAATTCAATGAAACATTTTTAAAAGAGCTAATACCAATTTTATTCAAAATATTTCCCCAAAAATGAAGAGGAAGGAATATGTCCAAACTTGTTTTATGAGGCCAGCACTATCCTGGTACAAAAATCAGACCAAAACACAACACAAAAAGAAAAAGGCAAATAAACCTGATGAACACAGATACAAAAATCCTCAACAAAATACATGAAAACTGCATTTGACAAGACATAAAAGGATCATCTGCCATGATGAAGTGGGATTCATCTGAGGAATAGGAGGATGATTCAATAAACACAGATACATAAATATGCTACATCACATTCAGCAAATCAAGAAAAAACATATAATCATTTCAGGAGATGCTGAAAAACATAAAATTCAACATTCCTTCATAATAAAAATTCAAGAAAGCTATTTTATTACTGCTGCCACCAATAAAAGATATCTAGAGATAACCAGAAAGTTGGTTAAATATTATTTAATAGGGAAAACAATGAAATAGCTTGGACATGTCAGTTAAAACTTCACACTATAAAATGTTTTACGAAGATAAAATCTTTAGAAAACACAGCATAAACAGTGTCTCTTACGCATTATTTTTTTTGAGATGGAGTCTTGCTCTGTTGTCCAGGCTGGAGTACAGTGGTGTGATCTCAGCTCACTGCAACCTCTGCCACCCGGGTTCAAGTGATTCTCCTGCTTCAGCCTCCTGAGTAACTGG
>CM038413.1:35485739-35505348 GCA_021498475.1 Saguinus midas | reverse complement strand
TTGCTGGTGTCCCCTTCCAAAGGTGGAGTCATATAGCTCGAATAACGTGGCTGCTGCACAGTGGATAGAAAGCCTCAGTGTGCGTGGAGACCACGCCTGGCATAGGATCCAGGTCACCCGGAACTTCCACTTGGCATTTTGCTCCTGCATCTCAAAAACAGCTCCAGCCATCCCTCACCTCCCTCAGGAGCCCTCGGGATGGTGCCTGCCTCAGTGCCCCTGATCCCTCTGTGGAGGCTTCCCTGACTTCACCAGTTCCACTGACCACCAAAGTGTGCTGTGCTCTTGCCTGCACCACCCCCAGCCATACCTTGCTGGATGCCAGGCCACCCCAGGTGATTCTGAGCATCTCGGGTCTCCCAAGGCAAGGGCTTCCTGGGGTGCCAGGCCCCTGCTGGTGCCCCTCACAGGATCCCAGCCCTGGGCCTTCCAGACTCACCTCTTCTTTGAGGGAATGGTCTCTGCTGGCCTCTTCTCCGGCAGGATGGCAGGGTTCCCACCAGGGGCAGTGACTCTCCTGCCCATGAGAGGCACCATCTCCTGGGGTAGGCGTTCATGGCTGGAACACAACCACAGGGCAGATGCTCAGGCCAAGGGGAAGGGGAAAGCTTCCAGAGCTTAGGACCTGCATGTGGCAGCATCCAGCTCCCAGTCACACTCCCTAGGACAAAAAGCTCACTTCTCCCTTCCCAGGTCACCAACCTTTCTTCAAGGACAGAGAAGCTGTCCCCAAAGCTTCTTCAGCCCCCTGCTCCAGCACCCCTGATGCTGTGGACCACCATGGTGATCCCATAGAGACTCCCATGCCCCCAGCCTCTCTCAAGACACCATCTCCAGCTGACCAGTCCCCAGGCAGACTCCTGAGCACTAGCCCTGCTTTCTTGAAGTCCTGCTCTGACTTTGCATCCAGAGCAGTTCTTAAAAAGGTTTGACCTTCACAGAGCAAGATTATCACCTCCTTTGCTCTAGATGTTATGCTCCTAATAACACAGCTTCAAGCTCCTCAGGTGTTTTGGATTCCCCAGTACTCAGGTGGTCTCTGCAGCCAACACAGAGATCATCTCCCCCACCTGCCCAAAGCTGCATGGAACCAGCTGATGGCTGGCTGTCCATGAGACTTGCCACTCACATGCAGGGCACAGCTGAGTTCCCCAGCCCTAGGCAAAGGAAGCCGATCCCTCAGTCCAGACCTGCTTTACTGATGTTCAGTATGGGCTGAGCTCAGAGGGGTATGCAGACTGGGGAAGAGGAACCGATACATCTTCCAACAAGACCTGGAGAGATCTTACAGGCTGCTGTGTGGACAAGGGGCAGGTGAGCAGAGGGCACAGCCTGGGTGGGGGGTCAGGAGCTGCTGTGGCTGGAGAACCTGGGAGCTCACAGGGACCCTGCCAGCGAAAGGCGTGCAGGCAGGTTGGGCCCGTGAAGTCTTCAAACACCACAGAAGAGCTGTGGCTTTAGCCAGACATGGTGGCTCATGCCTATAATCCTAGCACTTTGGGAGGCTAAGGTGGGCAGGTCACCTGAGCTCAGGAGTTCAAGACCAGCCTGAGCAACATAGTGAAACCCCATCTCTACTAAAATACAAAAAATTAGCCAGGCATGGTTGTGCATGCCTATAGTCCCAGCTACTCAGGAGGCTGAGGCAGGAGAATTGCTTGAACCCAGGAGGTGGAGGCTGCAGTGAACGGAGATTGTGCCACTGCACTCCAGCCTGGGCCACAGAGCAAGACTCCAACTCAAAAAGTAAATTTAAAAATAAATTTTATTAAACATTTAAAAAGAGCTGTGGCTGACCCCTGGGGGCTGCTAGAAGTTGGGTACAGGGGCTCAGGGGCTCTGGGTTACACAGGAGAGAGCAGGCTATGCTGGAAGATGCAGGAGACCAGAAGCCACGGGTCCAGAGGAGGCTGCCGTGGCAGCCATAGGGATGGGGAAGGGGGCAGCTGGCCACAGAGGGATGACATGGGCGGGGAAAGGGTTGTGTGAACAGGTGGTAACTCTGCAGTCAGGGGTGCCATTCTCAGCTTGAGTCACCCTCAGGGAACTCACCTGGAGATACACAGGTAGGGGCAGGAAGATGTATTCCTGTAAGAAGAAGCCAGCTGGGTGGGGTGGAACTGGGGCCACTGGTCATCCTACCTCAATAGGAAGGCTTCCTGGAGGAAGTGTCTGGAGCTGAGCCAGGTGTCAGCAGGCTGGAGAGAGTCCCCTGCCCTCCAACTCAAAGGGAGCAGGCCCAGGATGGGGTGGCAGTGGTGAGAAGAGCTTGGGCCCTGAAGAGTGGGCACCCTGAGGCCAGGCAGGGGAGAAGTCCTCAGGGAGGGAAAGCTGGGCACCAGCCCTGCCATGTCCAGTCCTGGCCTGATGAGGACAGGGCAGCCTCTGTGGCTTCCCCAGCCCCACATGGCCTGAAAGGCCGGGACACACCAAGCAAGGAGGAGGAAGAGGATGGACATGTCTCTTGCCTCTCTTTGGACCCCGGGTTTCCTTTCTCAGAAGTGGGCCAAAAGATCCCCAAGGACTCCATGGCCCTGCCAGCTGGTTGCTCTCTCCCTTCCCTGGGACCACAAATGTACATGGCTCTGGGCAGCTGGGGCAGAAGAGGCTCAGGGAACCCTGGATGAGGGCCATGGCAGCTGTCATTAGCTCCGAGTCACCCCATAAATGCTGTGTTCTCACCTGCTGGACTCTCTCATGCCCTGACCCTTCCTCTTTCTCCCAGTCCCTGACACTGAAATGGCCTTTCCTGGGTGACAGAGCAGGCCTCAGAGCCACAGCTGATGACTCAGCACCTGTGAGATGCTGGCTGGTCCCTCTCCGCTGTGGGCCACCTCCTCCCATCCTGAACTTCCATCACTCTCCTGCCCCAGAAAGCCACATCCCTGGGCTGGCCTAGGGAGCCAGGAGCCTCACCTCTGCCCCTCAATGAGGGTGATACTGAGATGTTCTCCCTCCCTCCCCAGGATTCCCAAACCTCAGAGAAACATGCCTGAGTCTGTAGGGACCTGTATCCTCACACACCCATACAGCTGAGCCCGCAGCTTTGCTTTTCTTGCTGGGGCCTGAGCTCCTTCCAACCCTCCTCCCAAGGCCTATTGGCCAAGGGCAGACATGACCCAGAAAACCCCTGGGCTCCCCAGGGACCTTGGAGATTAGCAGCTGCCTTGTGCAGGGAGGACTCACCTGGTGAGGTTCTGGGTGGTCCCGGCAACACTTGCACTATCACCGCATGTCCGGGGCCCAAGGACCCTGGGTTGGACTGTGGCTGGTGTGGCGGGAAGCTGTCATGGCAGGCAGAGGGATGGCTGGAATGAGGCATCAGAGGCAGAACTGGCTGGGCTACCTGCCCTAGGCATCAGGTGGGCCACACCCACCAGCCACAGTTGCAGCAACCTCCCACCCACATGGCCTTTGTGAGTCACCCCCACACCCACACAGCAGCCTCACCCCCACCAGGGAAAAGGCAGCAGAGGCACCAGGTGCCAAGGTCAAAGTTCTGGGTCCAACTCATCCAGCTCTGGCATTTGATGCTGGTCAGGTACATCTCATCACAGGCCTCAGTTTTTCCAGCTAGGAAATGGGAATCATAATACCTGCTTTCCGAGGATGCCATGAAGACAAGAGGAGATCACAGGGGTGGGAGGGCTTAGTGGAGGATCAGCGCTCTGCTCTATTTCCTGAGAGAGAATGCCCAGCTGACTTCAGAGCTCCTAGCCCCAGGACTCAGCCCTCATCAGTTTTCATATGACCAGGCAAGGTGGCTCAAACCTTTAATCCCAGCACTTTGGGAGGCTGAGGCAGGCTGATCACGAAGTCGCAAGTTCGAGACCAACATGATGAAACCCTGTCTCTACTAAATTTACAAAAATTAGCTGGCGTTGTGATGGGCACCTGTAATCCCAGCTACTCAAGAGGCTGAGGCAGGAGAATCACTTGGACCTGGGAAGCAGAAGTTGCAGTGATCTGAGATCATGCCACTGCACTCCAGCCAGGGAGACAGAGTGGAACTCCCTCCCAAAAAACAAAACTCAGTTCCTGGGATGAGGCCTCTCAGGGACAGAAGTCCCCATTTAATGCTTTCCACCAACAGCCACGCCTCACAGGCCTCAGTGTCCACCTCATCCCTTCCTGGCTGTCTGACCTTCACAAGTCATTTCTCTGAGCCTGTCTCCTCATCTGTGAAATGTGCTTCATAAACCCACTTTGCAAGGTTACCATGGGTCTTCTGTGAGATGCTGGTGGGTCCCTCTCCCACTGTGGGCCACCTCCTCCCATCTTGTGAGGATAGAAAGGGCCAGAGCAGGGTGGGCACAGTGGCTCACACCTGTAAGCCCAGCACCTTGGGAGGCCGGGGTGGGTGGATCACAAGGTCAGGAGTTCGAGACCAGCCTGACCAATGGTGAAACACTGCCTCTACTAAAAATTCAAAAAATGAGCTGGGCAGGGTGGTGGGTGCCTATAATCCCAGCTACAGGAGGCTGAGGCAGGAGAATCACCTGAACCTGAGAGGCAGAGGTTGCCATGAACCGAGATTGAACCACTACACTCCAGCATGGGTGACAGACTGAGATTCCATTTAAAAGAAGGGAAGGAAGGAAGGAAGGAAGGAAGGAAGGAAGGAAGGAAGGAAGGAAGGAAGGAAGGAAGGAAAAAGGAAGGAAGGAAGGAAGGAAGGAAGGAAGGAAGGAAGGAAGGAAGGAAGGAAGGAATAAAGATGAGCCAGAACAGTTCCAGTGTGTAGCAAGAACTCAGTGACCCACATCTGCTCTTAGCTGCCATCATTTCCTTTGTCTTAATGTGTCCTCCCAGCCACTGCTGGGGCAGCCTGTCTCCAATGCCAGAGCATGGCAGAAGGATGCTGGGCCTTCTCTCCCGGCCCAGGCTGCTGCGAAGTGGGTGGAGTGAGGTAAGAATGGCCCTGTCTGCCTCTCGTCACTCATGAACCAGACACCTGCTCCCCAGTTCCTTCATGGGAGCCAAATGGCTTTTGCCATGACTTTAGCCTTTTCTGGCCTCCCCATGGCTGTGCCTGTCTTAGGTTGCTCTCATCTTTCAGAGAGTCTTACCCATCATTGGCTAACAAGCCATCCACCTAGGGGCACACAGGCAACTTTCTTACTTGCCTGTGAATTATGCTGCTGGTGCATCTGCTCCTATTGCTGCTCAGTTCCTTCATGGGAGCCAAATGGCTTTTGCCAGGACTTTAGCCCTTCCTGGCCTCCCCACGGCTGTGCCTGTCTTAGGTTGCTCTCAACTTTCAGAGAGTCTTACCCATCATTGGCTAACCAGCCATCCACGTGGGGGGCACATGGGCAACTTGTTTGCCTGTGAATTATGCTGCTGGTGCATCCACTCATAGTATGCATTAAGCCTTTGCTGGCCTCCCCATGGCTGTGCCTGTCATAGGTTGCTCTCATCTTTCAGAGAGTCTTACCTATCATTGGCTAACCAGCCATCAGCCTGGGGCACACAGGTAACTTGATTGCCTGTGAATTATGCTGCTGGTGCATCTGCCCTTAGTGCTGCTTGGTTCCTTCATGGGGCAGACTGGCTTTTGCCATGACTTTAGCAATTTCTGGCCACCCCATGGCTGTGCCTGTCTTAGGTTGCTCTCATCTTTCAGAGTGTCTTACCCGTCATTGGGTAACCAGCCATCAAATTGGGGGGCACACCAGCAACATGTTTGCCTGTGAATTATGCTGCTGGTGCATCTGCTCCTAGTATAAATTTAGTCTTTTCTGGCCTCCCCGTGGCTGTGCCTGTCTTAGGTTGCTCTCATCTTTCAGAGAGTCTTACCCATCATTGGCTAACCAGCCATCCACCTGGGGGGCACACAGGCAACTTTCTTACTTGCGTGTGAATTATGCTGCTGGTGCATCTGCTCCTATTGCTGCTCGGTTCCTTCGTGGGAGCCGAATGGCTTTTGCCATGAGTTTAGCCCTTGCTGGCCTCCCCGTGGCTGTGCCTGTTTTATCTCTCAACTTTCAGAGAGACTTACCCATCATTGGCTAACCAGCCATCCACCTGGGGGGCACACCAGCAACTTGTTTGCCTGTGAATTATGCTGCTGGTGCATCCCCTCATAGTATGCATTTAGCCTTTGCTGGCCTCCCAGTGGCTATGCCTGTCTTAGGTTGCTCTCAACTTTCAGAGAGTCTTACCTGTCGTTGGCTAACCAGCCATTCAGCTGGGGGGCACACAGGCGACTTGATTGCCTGTGAATTATGCTGCTGGTGCATCCCCTCATAGTATGCATTTAGCCTTTGCTGGCCTCCCAGTGGCTATGCCTGTCTTAGGTTGCTCTCAACTTTCAGAGAGACTTACCTGTCATTGGCTAACCAGCCATTCAGCTGGGGGGCACACAGGCGACTTGATTGCCTGTGAATTATGCTGCTGGTGCATCTGCCCTTAGTGCTGGTTGGTTCCTTCATGGGAGCAGACTGGCTTTTGCCATGACGTTTAACATTTTCTGGCCTCCCTGCGGCTGTGCCTGGCTTAGGTTGCTCTCATCTTTCAGAGAGACTTACCGGTCATTGGCTAACCAGCCATCTACCTGGGGGGCACACAAGCAACTTATTTAATTGCCTGTGAATTATTCTGCTGGTGCATCTGCTCCTAGTGCTGCTCTGTTCCTTCATGGGAGCAAACTGGCTTTTGCCATGACTTTAACATTTTCTGGCCTCCCTGCGGCTGTGCCTGGCTTAGGTTGCTCTCATCTTTCAGAGAGACTTACCGGTCATTGGCTAACCAGCCATCTACCTGGGGGGCACACAAGCAACTTATTTAATTGCCTGTGAATTATTCTGCTGGTGCATCTGCTCCTAGTGCTGCTCTGTTCCTTCATGGGAGCACAATGGCTTTTTCTGTGACTTTTGCCTTTTCTGGCTTCCCTGCGGCTGTGGCAGTCTTAGGTTTCTCTCATCTTTCAGAGAATGTTACCCGTCATTAGCTAACCAGCCATCCTTCTTGGGGGCACACAGGCAACTTAGTTGCTTTCCTGTGAATTTCACTGCTGGTGCATCTGCTCTTAGTTTGAGTTTAGCCTGTGCCTGTCTTAGGTTGCTCTCATCTTTCAGAGAGTCTTACCCATCTTTGGGTAACCAGCCATCTGCCTGGGGGGAACACAGGCAACTTGTTTGCCTGTGAATTATGCTGCTCGTGCATCTGCTAATAGTATGACTTTAGCCTTTTCTGGCCTCCCTGTGGCTGAGCCTGTCTTAGGTTGCTCTCATCTTTCAGAGTGTCTTGCCTGTCATTCGCTAACCAGCCATCCACCAAGGGGGCACACAGGCAACTTACTTACTTGCGTGTGAATTATGCTGCTGGTGCATCTGCTCCTAGTGCTGCTCGTTTCCTTCATGGCAGCAGCCTGGCTTTTGCTATGACTTTAGCCTTTGCTGGCCTTACTGGTGGTGTGCCAGTCTTAAGTTGCTCTCATATTTCATAGAGTCTCACCTATCATTGGCTAAGCAGCCATCTGCTTGGGGGGCACATAGGCAACTTACTTACTTGCCTGTCCATTTCGCTGCTGATGCATCTGCTCCTAGTGCTGCTTGGTTCCTTCAGGGCAAGAGACTGGCTTTTGCTATGACTTTCACCTTTGCTGGTCTCCCTGCCACTGTGCCTGTCTTAGGTTGCTCTCATCTTTCAGAGAGTGTTACCTGTCATTGACTAACCAGCCATCCACCTCGGGTGCACGTTTTTGGCTTTTCTCTTGGAGAGAAGCATGAGTAAGCTAGTTATGAGTTAAACCTAGAGTTCTTTCCTGCCCCTTTAGCTTTTGCCTAGGTAGGATTTATATATTATGCCCTAGCATGTTATTTTACAAGGTATATTTAAGGGTTACCCTGGTTAGTTCAGCCTCACACATCTGTGTTTTATAAGCCACATAGAAGGTGAGGAAGAGTAGAGATGGGAAAGGAAAATACCCTATAAAATACTTGTGTCAATTTAATAGCCTTCTGCCTTTTTATGAGATAAGCTTTTTTCTGTGGGTAATGGCTGATACCTTCTTAGTGCCATTATATGTGGTGTTTTGTCACCACTGCCTCTACGGTCAACTGTATACTCCTAAACAGGAGTGGCAATAAACAAGGGAATATGAGACAGCACCTAATATAAGTACTATGCTCCATATGAGAGTCTTGAATTTCTCCAAAGGATGGGAACCATCAACCAAAAATAGAGTCTGAAGTTCAACCTTTTCCAGGTTCAGACTGGTACATGGGCATAACTTTCTCATCTTGGCAGTGATTTCCACAACCATTGGTGTTAGCTTCTAAACAACAGTTAAATTTACCACAGACAGCCTTCTGAGGCCAGCAGATCATCTAATCCTAGTCTTTTTTGATAGACTGCATTTCTTACTTGTGTAGATTGTACAGCTATCAAATCTAAAGCTTTAGATGTTTCATTAGTTATAATTTCTAAGACTGCTTGTAATCTGATAGATGGGAGTATGACTATCACGTAGATGGGAGTATGATATCCCCACATCCCATCTTGTGCCCAAGAAGCCAAACCATAATTATTCTCTCTGGAGGCCAATCTGTATCTCTCCAATCACTGATTTGACATAAGCCTCAGGCTAGGTCAGAATATGAGGTGTGAAAGTTTTGTGTGTGTACACTTATCTGCATGTGCTCATGCATACACACACACACACACACACGTGCATGTGCATACAAATATAATGACAGAATAAGGAAGGCAGGGAGAACAGACACATGTGAGTAACACTGTTTAGTCCACCAAACAAGGGGCCAGGACTTTCAGGCACTGGGATGGGTCATTAAACTTGATTCTAACTTTTTTCTATTAGACTGAACTTTCTCTTTTGACCATTTTAACATCTGAAATCAAGATATATAAAGAGAATCTAGGTGAGCTGGAAGAACAGACAGAAACAACTTTTCTGGGAAGTGAGTAAAAGAGTAAGCATTGGACCCATACTGAAAATATTGATTTTGGATCAGTGAAGTCTTCAAGTAGAAATTCTCATGTGCTTAGTTCTCTGTGGTGGGATGGGTCCAAGAGTCAAAATTTATGATGAGCCTAAAAACAGGAGCAAATGAGCAGTGGACCTAAAAAGGGCTATACAAATCAAAAAAAATTGAAAGAGCTAGAGGAGCAAATAAAAAAAAACTCACAACCTAGCAGAAGACAAGAAATAACTAAGATCAGAGCAGAACTGAAGGAGATAGAAACAAAAAACCCTTAAAAAAAATCAATAAATCCAGGAGGTAGTTTTTCGAAAAGATCAACAAAATAGACCACTAGACAGTTCGATAAAAAAGAAGTCAAGTCATGTGTGAACTGATGCAGATGGCTTTTGAGAGCCTCAGTGATGAAGGTGAGATGTAGAGGTAAAGGTGAGGAAAGATAGGTTCATTGTCCTACTCATAAAGTTATTACAAGGTCCCCCGGACCTTGTCTTTAAGGTACTAACAATTGGACTTTCTCCATATGCATTAACTTACTATCTGTCTATATATGTGTCTGCATTTTGGCTGGGTTCCCTAAGAGTTGGCTTTTTTAGGGGAGGATCTACAGTATCTCTTGTATCTCAAACATGTATTCTGTTTGATACTCTTTCATGACAATTGTGGATGTTAAATATTTCATCCCTTTTTTAAAGGCAAAGAATCATACGAGCATATGTGAAAAATATCACAATGCAAAATGTAAAGTAAAAATTTCCAGGAGCACACTATTAATTTATTCCCCAAATAATACATATTTCCTCTGTGCTGGAGATAAGTCAGTGAACAAGGAAGGCAAGACTTCTGCACTCCTGGAGGTTATATTCTTAAGCAATCTCTGAGTATAATGAGGACCAACACTATAGATCTATAGTTATGAGATGATGTCTGTATGTAAAAACAACAATAATAGGTTTAGTATGTATTAAGTGCCAGCTGCTAGAGCTTGAATAATTACAAAGGGGAGGGATAAATTATTTCAGGCAGCAGAGTTGTATGATTAAAGCATGACTGCAAGAATGCAATGAGAAATGGACTGGTGAAAAGAAATCCAAGATGGCTGATCGCTAACAGCTCGGGATTGTAGCTCCCAGTGAAAGCTCAGAAAATGTGAGGATGCCACACTTTCAGATGAATTTTTGTCACCCACGGACCAGAAGATTTCCAGTGGAGGATCCCCGTGGGTTGCCAGCACGACTTTTGTGGCCAGCGCAGCGGTTTTGTCGTCGCCTCGATGCGGCAGCTCTTCGTGTACAGTAAACGGACTGGTTCCCCTACTGACTGGTGTTTGGAGCTCTGGGAAGGCAGAGCCGCTTGCTGCAGACTCAAGAAGGAAGCCAAACTGGAGATTCCCAGGCAGAAGAGCACCATCAATCTTATCGCTGCTATTCTGGCCAGCAGAGAGGGTTGCTTGGATTCCAGCACTGGGAATCAATAAATTGGACGTCCACTTAGGAACCTAATGAGAAAGGCGCTAATTGTAAAGACAACAGATGGATAAAATCGCAATAAAGGGGAAAAAACAGCCTAAAAAGGCAGAGAATACTGAAAATCAGAACCCCTCTTCCTCTACAGGGGATAGCAATTCCTCATCAGCAACAGAACAAACCCTGATGGAAAAGGACTGTGTTCCATTATCTGAAGTAGGCTTCAGAAGGTGGATGATAAGAAATTTTGGGAATTGAAAGAACTTGTTCTAACCCAATGTAAAGAAACTAAGAACTTTGAAAAAAGGTTTGACAAAATGTTAAAAAGAATGGACAATATAGAGAGGAATAATAAATGAACTAATGGAGTTGAAAAATACAACACGAGAACTTAGTGAAATATGCACAAGTTTGAATAGCCGAATTGATCAAGCAGAAGAAAGGATATCAGAGGTCGAAGACCAACTTAATGAAATAAAATGAGAAGACAAGAATAGAGAAAAAAGGATAAAAAAGAATGAGCAAAGTCTCCAAGAGATATGGAACTATGTGAAAAGACCTAATCTACATTTGATAGGTGTACCTGAATGTGATGGAGAGAATGAATCCAAGTTGGAAAATACTCTTGAGGATATTATCCAGGAGAATTTTCCCAATCTAGCAAAGCAGAACACTATTCAACCCCAGGTAATACAGAGAACAGCACAAAGATATTCCTCAAGAAGAGCAACCCCAAGGCAAATAATCATTAGATTCACCAGGGTTGAAATGAAGGAGAAAATACGAAGGGCAGCCAGAGAGAAAGGTCAGGTTACCCACAAAGGGAAGCCTATCAGACTTACAGCAGATCTCTCAGCAGAAACCCTACAAGCCAGAAGAGAGTGGGGGCCGATATTTAACATCCTTAAAGAACAGAACTTTCAGCCCAGAATTTGATATCCTGCCAAACTAAGCTTCACAATTGAAGGAAAAATAAAATCTTTTATGAACAAGCAAGTACTCAGAGACTTTATTACCACCAGGCCTGCTTTACAAAAACTTCTGAAAGAAGCATTATACACAGAAAGGAACAACCAGTATTAGCCTTTCTAAAAATATACCAAAAAGTAAAGAGCATCAATATAAAGAAGAATTTACATCAACAAATGGATAAAATAGCCAGTTAACATCAAATGGCAGTAATCCTAAATTTAAATCGACTAAATCCCCCAATCAAAAGATAGAGCCAAAACCTAATGGTATACTACATCCAGACCCATTTTATATCCAAAGATACACACAGACTCAAAACAAAGGGTTGGAGAAAGATTTACCAACCAAATGGAGAGCAAAAATAAATAAATAAACAAAAAGCAGGAGTTGCAATTCATGCACTTGATAAAACAGATTTCAGAATAATGGCCAACCACAGGGGTTCCAAGATGGCGTCATAGAGGTGACTCGGGATTGCAGCTCTCAGTGAAGGTGCAGAGGCTGCTACAGCCTGGAGTGGACCTGAGCACTCGTACAGCAGAGGGCTAGACCATTAGAAGGAAAACTAAGTAACAGAAATACCTCATCAACAACAATCTGGGTGTACACACAGAGACCCAATTGAAAAATCAGCAACTACTAAGATGACAGGTGGATAAATCCATAAAGATGGGAAGAAACCAGCACAAAAAGGAGGAAAACACCAGAAACCAAAACACCTCACCTCCTAAAAAGGCCCAAAACTCCTCACCAGCAAGGGAACAAAGCTGGACCGAGAATGAGTGTGACAAAATGACAAAATCAGACTTCAGAAAGTGGATAATGAGAAACTTCAGTGAGCTAAAAGAACATGTTCTAAATCAGTGCAAAGAAACTAAGAACCTTGAAAAAAGATTTGAAAAAGATTCGAGGAATTGATAACAAGAATGGACAACTTAGAGAGGAATATGAATGAATTGAAGGAGCTGAAAAACACAACACGAGAACTTCGTGAAGCATGCACAAGTTTCAACAGCCGAATTGACCAAGCAGAAGAAAGAATGTCAGAAGTTGAAGATCAACTCAATGAAATAAAACGAGAAACCAAGATTAAAGAAAAAAGCACAAAAAGGAATGAACAAAAATCTCCAAGAAATGTGGGACTATGTGAAGAGACCCAACCTACGTTTGATGGGTGTACCAGAATGTGATGAAGAGAATGAATCCAAGCTGGAAAACACTTTTCAGGATATTATCCAGGAAAATTTCCCCAACCTAGCAAGACAGGTCAATACTCAACTCCAGGAAATACAGAGAACACCACAAAGATATTCCTCAAGAAGAGCAACCCCAAGGCACATAATCGTCAGATTCACCAGGGTTGAAATGAAGGAGAAAATACTAAGGGCAGCCAGAGAGAAAGGTCGGGTCACCCACAAAGGGAAGCCCATCAGACTCACAGCAGATCTCTCGGCAGAGACTCTACAAGCCAGAAGAGAGTGGGGGCCAATATTCAACATCCTTAAAGAAAAGAACTTTCAACCCAGAATTTCATATCCAGCCAAACTGAGCTTCATAAGTGAAGGAAAAATAAAATCCTTCAGGAACAAGCAAGTACTCAGAGATTTTGTCACCACTAGGCCTGC
Organism: Saguinus midas; assembly: GCA_021498475.1. Lineage (NCBI taxonomy): Eukaryota > Metazoa > Chordata > Mammalia > Primates > Cebidae > Saguinus > Saguinus midas. Next base: position 35,492,340 of record CM038413.1, on the reverse strand, counting down.
TTTACAAGAGCTCCTGAAAGAGGCACTACACATAGAAAGAAACAACCAGTACCAGCCATCCTAAAAGCATACCAAATGCTAAAGAGCATCAACAAAATGAAGAATCTACATGAACCAATGGGCAAAACAGCCAGCTAGCATCAAAATGGCAGTATCAAATTCACACATAACAATATTAACCCTAAATGTAAATGGGCTAAATGCACCAATCAAAAGACACAGACTGGCAAATTGGATAAAAACCAAAACCCATCGGTGTGCTGTATCCAGGAAAATTTCCCCAACCTAGCAAGACAGGTCAATACTCAACTCCAGGAAATACAGAGAACACCACAAAGATAGTCCGCAAGAAGAGCAACCCCAAGGCACATAATCGTCAGATTCACCAGGGTTGAAATGAAGGAGAAAATACTAAGGGCAGCAAGAGAGAAAGGTCGGGTCACCCACAAAGGGAAGCCCATCAGACTCACAGCAGATCTCTCGGCAGAGACTCTACAAGCCAGAAGAGAGTGGGGGCCAATATTCAACATCCTTAAAGAAAAGAACTTTCAACCCAGAATTTCATATCCAGCCAAACTGAGCTTCATAAGTGAAGGAAAAATAAAATCCTTCAGGAACAAGCAAGTACTCAGAGATTTTGTCACCACTAGGCCTGCTTTACAAGAGCTTCTGAAAGAGGCACTACACATAGAAAGAAACAACCAGTACCAGCCATCCTGAAAGCATACCAAATGCTAAAGAGCATCAACAAAATGAAGAATCTACATGAACCAATGGGCAAAACAGCCAGCTAGCATCAAAATGGCAGTATCAAATTCACACATAACAATATTAACCCTAAATGTAAATGGGCTAAATGTACCAATCAAAAGACACAGACTGGCAAATTGGATAAAAAACCAAAACCCATCGGTGTGCTGTATCCAGGAAACCCACCTCACAGGCAAGGATACACAAAGGCTCAAAATAAAGGGATGGAGGAAGATTTATGAAGCAAATGGAGAGCAAAAAAAAGCAGGAGTTGCAATTCTCGTCTCTGATAAAATAGACTTTAAAGCAACAAAGATCAAAAGGGACAAAGAAGGTCATTACATAATGGTAAAAGGATCGATACAACAAGAAGAGCTAACGATTCTAAATATATATGGACCCAATGCAGGAGCACCCAGATATATAAGGCAAGTTCTTAATGACTTACAAAGAGACTTAGACTTCCACACAATAATAGTGGGAGACTTTAACACTCCACTGTCAATATCAGACAGATCAACCAGACAGAAAATTAACAAGGATATCCAGGACTTGAACTCAGACCTGGAACAAGCAAACCTGATAGACATTTACAGAACTCTCCACCCCAAATCCACAGAATATACATTCTTCTCAGCACCACATCACACCTACTCCAAAATTGACCACATAATTGGAAGTAAAGCACTCCTCAGCAAATGCAAAACAACTGAAATCATAAGAAACAGTCTCTCAGACCATAGTACAATCAAGTTGGAACTCAGAATTCAGAAACTAACTCAGAACCGCACAGCTTCATGGAAACGGAACAACTGGCTCTTGAATGTTGACTGGATAAACAATGAAATGAAGACAGAAATAAAGAAGTTCATTGAAACCGAGAATGAAGACACAATGTACCAGAATCTCTGGGACACATTTAAAGCAGTCTGTAGAGGGAAATATATAGCAATAAGTGCCCACATGAGAAGAGTGGAGAGATCCAAAATGGACACCCTATCATCAAAATTGAAAGAGCTAGAGGAGCAAGATCAAAAAAGCTCAAAACCTAGCCGAAGACAAGAAATAACTAAGATCAGAGCAGAACTGGAGGAGACAGAGACACGAAAAACCCTGCAAAAAAATCAATAAATCCAAGAGCTGCTTTTTCAAAAAAATAGAACACTAGCCAGACTGATAAAAAAGAAAAGAGAGAACAACCAAATAGATGCAATAAAAAAACGATAATGGGAAATCACCACAGATTCCACAGAAATTCAAACCATCATCAGAGAATACTACAAACAACTCTATGCACAAAAACTAGTAAACCAGGAAGAAATGGATAAATTCCTGGATGCCTGTGTCCTCCCAAGCCTAAACCAGGAGGAAGCCAAAACTATGAATAGACCAATAACAAGGTCTGAAGTTGAGGCAGCAATTAAGAGCCTACCACACAAAAAAGCCCAGGTCCAGATGGGTTCACAGCCAAATTCTACCAGACACACAAAGAGGATCTGGTACCATTCCTTCTGAAACTATTCCAAATAATTCAAAAAGAGGGAACCATTCCCAAATCATTTTATGAGACCAACATCATCCTGATACCAAAACCTGACAGAGACTCAACAAGAAAATAAAACTTCAGGCCAATATCCATGATGAACATAGATGCAAAAATCTTCAATAAAATACTGGCAAACCGATTGCAACAGCACATTAAAAAACTTATCCATCATGATCAAGTAGGATTCATCCCGGGGATGCAAGGCTGGTTCAACATACACAAGTCTATAAATGTAATTCACCACATAAACAGAAGCAAAAACAAAACCACATGATTATCTCAATTGATGCAGAGAAGGCATTTGACAAAATTCAACAGCCCTTTATGCTAAAACCCTCAATAAACTTTGTATTGATGGAACATATCTCAAAGTAATAAAAGCTATTTATGACAAACCAACAGCCAATATCATAATAAATGGGCAAAAACTGGAAGCATTCCCTTTGAAATCCGGCACTAGACAAGGATGCCCTCTCTCACCACTCCTATTCAACATAGTACTGGAAGTTCTAGCCAGAGCAATCAGGCAAGAAAAAGAAATAAAGGGTATTCAAATAGGAAAGGTGGAAGCCAAATTGTCTCTTTTTCAAAAAATAGAACACTAGCCAGACTGATAAAAAGAAAAGAGAGAACAACCAAATAGATGCAATAAAAAACGATAATGGGAAATCACCACAGATTCCACAGAAATTCAAACCATCATCAGAGAATACTACAAACAACTCTATGCACATAAACTAGTAAACCAGGAAGAAATGGATAAATTCCTGGATGCCTGTGTCCTCCCAAGCCTAAACCAGGAGGAAGCCAAAACTATGAATAGACCAATAACAAGGTCTGAAGTTGAGGCAGCAATTAAGAGCCTACCACACAAAAAAAGCCCAGGTCCAGATGGGTTCACAGCCAAATTCTACCAGACACACAAAGAGGATCTGGTACCATTCCTTCTGAAACTATTCCAAATAATTCAAAAAGAGGGAACCATTCCCAAATCATTTTATGAGACCAACATCATCCTGATACCAAAACCTGGCAGAGACTCAACAAGAAAATAAAACTTCAGGCCAATATCCATGATGAACATAGATGCAAAAATCTTCAATAAAATACTGGCAAACCGATTGCAACAGCACATTAAAAAACTTATCCATCATGATCAAGTAGGATTCATCCCGGGGATGCAAGGCTGGTTCAACATACACAAGTCTATAAATGTAAGTCACCACATAAACAGAAGCAAAAACAAAAACCAAATGATTATCTCAATTGATGCAGAGAAGGCATTTGACAAAGTTCAACAGCCCTTTATGCTAAAAACCCTCAATAAACTTGGTATTGATGGAACATATCTCAAAGTAATAAAAGCTATTTATGACAAACCAACAGCCAATATCATAATAAATGGGCAAAAACTGGAAGCATTCCCTTTGAAATCCGGCACTAGACAAGGATGCCCTCTCTCACCACTCCTATTCAACATAGTACTGGAAGTTCTAGCCAGAGCAATCAGGCAAGAAAAAGAAATAAAGGGTATTCAAATAGGAAAGGTGGAAGCCAAATTGTCTCTATTTGCAGACGACATGATAGTATACCTAGAAGACCCCATCACCTCAGCCCAAAAGCTCCTGAAACTGATAAGCAACTTCAGCAAAGTCTCAGGATATAAAATCAATGTGCAAAAATCACAAGCATTCCTATACACCAATAACAGACTTAAAGAGAACCAAATCAAGAACGAACTGCCATTCACAATTGCTACAAGAAAATAAAATACCTAGGAATACAACTCACAAGGAACGTAAGGGACCTCTTTGAGGAAAACTACAAACCACTGCTCAATGAAATAAGAGAGGACACAAACAGATGGAGAAACATTCCATGTTTGTGGTTAGGAAGAATCAATATCATGAAATTGGCTATACTGCCCAAAGTAATTTACACAATCAATGCTATCCCCATCAAACTACCATTGAATTTCTTCAAAGAACTGGAAAAACCACCATGAATTTTATATGGAATCAAAAAAGAGCCCACATAGCCAAGTCAATTCTAAGCAAAAAGAACACAGCGGGAGGCATCACACTACCAGACTTCAAACTATACTACAAGGCTTCAGTAATTAAAACAGCATGGTACTGGTACCAAAACAGAGATATAGACCAATGGAACAGAACAGAAGCATCGGAGGCAACACAACATATCTACAACCATATTATCTTTGATAAACCAGACAAAAACAAGAAATGAAAAAGGATTCCCTATTTAATAAATGATGTTGGGAAAACTGGCTAGCCATGTGCAGAAAGCAGAAACTGGACCCCTTCCTGACACCTTACACTAAAATTAACTCCAGATGGATTAAAGACTTAAACATAAGACCTGGCACCATAAAAACCCTAGAAGAAAATCTAGGCAAAACCATTCAGGACATAGGAGTACGCAAGGACTTCATGACCAAAACACCAAAAGCATTGGCAACAAAAGCCAAAATAGACAAATGGGACCTAATCAAACTCCACAGCTTCTGCACGGGAAAAGAAACAGTCACTAGAGTGAATCAGCAACCATCAGAATGGGAAAAAATCTTTGCAGTTTACACATCAGACAAAGGGCTGATATCCAGAATTTACAAAGAACTCAAACAGATTTACAGGAAAAAAAAAAGCCCATTCAAAAATGGGCAAAGGATATGAACAGACACTTTACAAAAGAAGACATACATAAGGCCAACAAACATGAAAAAATGCTCATCATCACCGGTCATTAGAGAGATGCAAATCAAAACCACATTGAGATACCATCTCATGCCAGTTAGAATGGCGATCATTAAAAAATCTGGAGACAGCAGGTGCTGGAGAGGATGTGGAGAAATAGGAACACTCTTACACTGTTGATAGGAGTGTAAATTAGTTCAACCATTGTGGAAGACAGTGTGGCGATTCCTCAGGGACCTAGAAATAGAAATTCCATTTGACCCAGCAATCCCATTATTGGGTATATATCCAAAGGACTATAAATCGTTCTACTATAAGGACACATGCACACGAATGTTCATTGCAGCACTGTTTACAATAGCAAAGAACTGGAACCAACCCAAATGCCCAATGATGATAGACTGGACTGGGAAAATGTGGCACATATACACCATGGAATATTATGCAGCAATCAAAAATGATGAGTTTGTGTCCTTTGTAAGGACATGGATGAATCTGGAGAACATCATTCTCAGCAAACTGACACAAGAACAGAAAAAGAAATACCGCATATACTCACTCATAGGTGGGTGAGAAAAATGAGAACACATGGACACAGAGAGGGGGTCTACTACACACTGGGGTCTATTGGGGGGAATGGGGGAGGGACAGTGGGGGGGGCTGGGGAGGGATAGCCTGGGGATGAATGCCAAGTGTGGGAGAAGGGGAGGAAGGCAGCAAAACACACTGCCATGTGTGTACCTATGCAACTATCTTGCACGTTCTGCACATGTACCCCAAAACCTATAATGCAATAAAAATTAAAAAAAAAAGAAAAGAAAACATTTCAAAGCAGCAAAGATAGAGTGGTAAAAAGATCAACGCATCCTAACACCCAGATACATAAGACCCATAAAGAGATTTAGACTCAACAAGACAGAAAATTAGTAAGGATATCCAGAACTTGAACTCAGATCTGCAACAAGTAAACTTAGTAAGTACTTATAGTGCTCTCCTCTTTAAATATACAAAATGTACATTCTCCACTTTAAATACACAAAATATTGATCGGCCATTATTAATACCCATTTATAGAATAAAGCAATATTTCTGTTCTCTCTCTCTCTTTTTCTTCCTCTCTTTTCCTCTTTTTCTTTCCTTTATTTCAAAAAAAAAAGTTAGTCTCCTGCCCCTTCTGTCCATCCACACATATCCATATAGCACAGTGCTTTCCTTGTCATAGGTGCTCAAGAAATATTCACTAAATGATGGTTCTAGAAAAAGAACTTAGAGATTCCTCATTAGACATAGTTACTCTGTTTGTTTCCAGCTGTACCACCTCAAGTATGGTAGGAAAGCAGAATCAAAAAAAAATGAAAATAAAAAAAATAAATAAAAAGAGAAATGGACTGGTTTGCCTGAAGTCCAGGGGTTGTATATGGGAATAGTTGGGGACATTTGAGAGATAGATAAGGAACCACTGAAAACTTGTGAGCAGGGAAGTGACACGATAAAATTGATGATGACACAGTAAACATGGAATCTGTGGTGATTTCCCCTTTATCATTTTTTATTGCATCTATTTGATTATTCTCTCTTTTCTTTTTATTAA
>CM038413.1:35454134-35485639 GCA_021498475.1 Saguinus midas | reverse complement strand
AAAAAAAAAAGCCAGGTGTGGTGGCACACACTTGTAGTCCTAGTCACTTGGGAGGCTGAGGTGAAAAAATTGCTTCAGCCCAGAAGGTGAAGGCTGCGGTGAGCCATGATTTCGCCACTGCACTTTAGACTGGGCAAAAGAGAGAGACCCTGCCTCAAAAAACAAAGTATAGGACCAGCTGTTACAATGAGCAGTAACTTCCTACTGTCCCTACACTGAGATAGAGTGACCAAGGAAGGGATTCCCCACTAAGGCTGAGATCCAGGCCCCCTTGGAGAGGGCACAATTTAGATGAGTTTAATTGCAGCCAGCCATTTCAAGTCAATGCACGGGACTCACAGCCAAGATGATAGCCTTTAAAAAATTCATACTCAGCTTTTGTGCCTTTAAGTGTGGTCACAATTTAAGCTAATGTATTAAGGCTTTTTTTCCACCATAAGGGAATCAAAGGACAAATCACTTAATATCAGTAAGGGCATAGTTCATGAATCTTAAGAGCAGAGATACATTTTAAAGCAAGTTAAAAGTCACAGCAGCTGGGCCTGATGAGATGGCAGCTAAAAAAAACAAATATTTGACATAAGCCTAGTATCCTCAACCTGACCGCTAATATTTATACCCGGAGACTCACAGGGAGAAGGTCAAACTAACATTCCCACAATACTTTCTGTGAAAGCTGTAGGGTGGCCCAGAGTCTACCTAAAGGTCTCCCCATGGATATCTGAAAAACTATACCCTTCAGTCTTCCTTGATTTCATGACTAATGAAGATGTGTTTCTATTTTCTGATTTATTGTAGCTAAAAATAATGTATGAATTACAAAGAAAATTGCCCAGCAGAGGTTGATGCTATTTCATTAGTATAATTAGATGTGATGGGTTAGGTTTTTGCCTCCCTTGGTTTTCATACCCTTTGAAATGCTTTGTACAGTGTGGAGTGCTAAATCACCTAACATTACTTGTTAGGTGATTTATTTATTTATTTTTAATTTTTTTAATTTTTTTCTTTATTTAAAAATTTTTTTTTTTAATTTTTATTGCATTATAGGTTTTGGGGTACATGTGCAGAACATGCAAGATAGTTGCATAGGTACACACATGGCAGTGTGTTTTGCTGCCTTCCTCCCCTTCACCCACACTTGGCATTCATCCCCAGGCTATCCCTCCCCAGCCCCCCCGACTCCCTCCCCCATTTTCCCCAATAGACCCCAGTGTATAGTAGACCACCTCTCTGTGTCCATGTGTTCTCATTTTTCTCACGCACCTATGAGTGAGTATATGCAGTATTTCTTTTTCTGTTCTTGTGTCAGTTTGCTGAGAATGATGTTCTCCAGATTCATCCATGTCCTTACAAAGGACACAAACTCATCATTTTTGATTGCTGCATAATATTCCATGGTGTATATGTGCCACATTTTCCCAGTCCAGTCTATCATCGTTGGGCATTTGGGTTGGTTCTAGTTCTTTGCTATTGTAAACAGTGCTGCAATGAACATTCGCGTGCATGTGTCCTTATAGTAGAACGATTTATAGTCCTTGATATATACCCAGTAATGGGATTGCTGGGTCAAATGGAATTTCTATTTCTAGGTCCCTGAGGAATCGCCACACTGTCTTCCACAATGGTTGAACTAATTTACACTCCCACCAACAGTGTAAGAGTGTTCCTATTTCTCCACATCCTCTCCAGCATCTGCTGTCTCCAGATTTTTAATGATCGCCATTCTAACTGGCGTGAGATGGTATCTCAATGTGGTTTTGATTTGCATCTCTAATGACCAGTGATGAGCATTTTTCATGTTTGTTGGCCTCATGTATGTCTTCTTTTGTAAAGTGTCTGTTCATATCCTTTGCCCATTTTTGAATGGGCTTGTTTGTTTTTTCCTGTAAATCTGTTTGAGTTCTTTGTAAATTCTGGATATCAGCCCTTTGTCAGATGTAAACTGCAAAGATTTTTTCCCATTCTGATGGTTGCCGATTCACTCTAGTGACTGTTCCTTTTGCCGTGCAGAAGCTGTGGAGTTTGATTAGGTCCCATTTGTCTATTTTGGCTTTTGTTGCCAATGCTTTTGGTGTTTTGTCATGAAGTCCTTGCCTACTCCTATGTCCTGAATGGTTTTGCCTAGATTTTCTTCTAGGGTTTTTATGGTGTCAGGTCTTATGTTTAAGTCTTTAATCCATCTGGAGTTAATTTTAGTGTAAGGTGTCAGGAAGGGGTCCAGTTTCTGCTTTCTGCACATGGCTAGCCATTTTCCCCAACACCATTTATTAAACAGGGAATCCTTTCCCCATTGCTTGTTTTTGTCTGGTTTATCAAAGATACATGGTTGTAGATATGTTGTGTTGCCTCCGATGCCTCTGTTCTGTTCCATTGGTCTATATCTCTGTTTTGGTACCAGTACCATGCTGTTTTGATTACTGTAGCCTTGTAGTATAGTTTGAAGTCTGGTAGTGTGATGCCTCCCGCTGTGTTCTTTTTGCTTAGAATTGACTTGGCTATGCAGGCTCTCTTTGGTTCCATATGAAGTTCATGGTGGTTTTTCCAGTTCTGTGAAGAAATTCAATGGTAGTTTGATGGGGATAGCATTGATTGTGTAAATTACTTTGGGCAGTATAGCCATTTTCACGATATTGATTCTTCCTAACCACGAACATGGAATGTTTCTCCATCTGTTTGTGTCCTCTTATTTCGTTGAGCAGTGGTTTGTAGTTTTCCTTAAAGAGGTCCCTTACATTCCTTGTGAGTTGTATTCCTAGGTATTTTATTTTCTTTGTAGCAATTGTGAATGGCAGTTCGTTCTTGATTTGGTTCTCTTTAAGTCTGTTATTGGTGTATAGGAATGCTTGTGATTTTTGCACATTGATTTTATATCCTGAGACTTTGCTGAAGTTGCTTACCAGTTTCAGGAGTTTTTGGGCTGAGGTGATGGGGTCTTCTAGGTATAATATCATGTCGTCTGCAAATAGAGACAATTTGGCTTCCACCTTTCCTATTTGAATACCCTTTATTTCTTTTTCTTGCCTGATTGCTCTGGCTAGAACTTCCAGTACTATGTTGAATAGGAGTGGTGAGAGAGGCATCCTTGTCTAGTGCCGGATTTCAAAGGGAATGCTTCCAGTTTTTGCCCATTCAGTATGGTATTGGCTGTTGGTTTGTCGTAAATGGGTTTTGGTTTTTATCCAATTTGCCAGTCTGTGTCTTTTGATTGGTGCATTTAGCCCATTTACATTCAGGGTTAATATTGTTATGTGTGAATTTGGTACTGCCATTTTGATGCTAGCTGGGTGTTTTGCCCATTGGTTCAAGTAGATTCTTTATTTTGTTGATGCTCTTTAGCATTTGGTATGCTTTTAGGATGGCTGGTACTGGTTGTTTCCTTCTATGTGTAGTGCCTCTTTCAGGAGCTCTTGTATAGCAGGCCTAGTGGTGACAAAATCTCTGAGTACTTGCTTGTTCACGAAGGATTTTATTTTTCCTTCACTTATGAAGTTCAGTTTGGCTGGATATGAAATTCTGGTTGAAAGTTCTTTTCTTTAAGGATGTTGAATGTTGGCCCCCACTCTCTTCTGGCTTGTAGAGTCTCTGCTGAGAGATCTGCTGTGAGTCTGATGGGCTTCCCTTTGTGGGTGACCCGACCTTTCTCTTTGGCTGCCTTAGTATTTTCTCCTTCATTTCAACCCTGGTGAATCTGATGATTATGTGCCTTGGGGTTGCTCTTTTTGCAGAGTATCTTCGTGGTGTTCTCTGTATTTCCTGGACTTGAGTATTGGCCTGCCTTGCTAGGTTGGGGAAATTTTCCTGGATAATATCCTGAAGAGTATTTTCCAGCTTGGATTCATTCTCTTCATCACATTCTGGTACAGCTATCAAACATAGGGTGGGTCTCTTCACATAGTCCCACATTTCTTGGAGATTTTGTTCATTCCTTTTTGCATTTTTTTCTCTAATCTTGGTTTCTCATTTTATTTCATTGAATTGATCTTTGACTTCTGATATTCTTTCTTCTGCTTGGTCAATTCGGCTGTTGAAACTTGTGCGTGCTTCGTGAAGTTCTCGAATTGTGTTTTTCAACTCCTTCAATTCATTCATATTCCTCTCTAAATTGTCCATTCTTGTTATTATTGCCTCGAATCTTGTTTCAAATCTTTTTTCAAGGTTCGTAGTTTCTTTGCACTGATTTAGAACATGTTCTTTTAGCTCACTGAAGTTTCTTATTATCCATGTTCTAAAGTCTGATTCCGTCATTTTGTCACACTCATTCTCCATCCAGCTTTGTTCCGTTGCTGGTGAGGAGTTTTGGTTCTTTGTAGGAGGTGAGGTGTTTTGGTTTCAGGTGTTTTCCTCCTTTTTGTGCTGTTTTCTTCCCATCTTTGTTGATTTATCCACTTGTCATAGTAATTACTGACTTTTCAATTTTGTTTCTGAGTGGACACCCAGATTGTTGATGATGAAGTATTTCCGTTACTTAGTTTTCCTTCTAATGGTCTAGCCCCTCTGCTTTACGAGTGCTGAGGTCCACTCCAGGCCCTGCTTGTCTGGGGTACACCTGTAGCAGCTGTGGAACAGTGAGGGATGCTACCAGTTTCTTCTGCTTTCTTTGTTTCAGAATGATGTCCACTGAATGTCAGTCTGATTAGTCCTTTTTTGAGGTGACTCTTTGGATATACAGGGGTCAGGGAGCTGCTTGAGGAGACAGTCTGTACTTTGTGGGAGCTCCAGTGCTGAGCTGTGAGCTCCGTTGTTCATTCAGGGTTGTTGTGGACCTGTGTTTATGTCTTCTGCCCCAGAACTTATAAAACCCCTTTTATTTTTTCCCCTCAGATGCTCTGTCTCAGTGAGTTGGGGCTTTCTTTATGAGTATCTGTTGCACTGTCCTGCCCTGCTAGGTGGCAGTCTATTCACTATTTGCCTGCTGAGGCTCTGTCCTGCTAGCACAGGTTCTCCCTGCTGCCATGGGGCTCCGTTCTACTGTGGTTTCCTCTACAGACTGCTTTAAATGTGTCCCAGAGATTCTGGTACGTTGTGTCTTCATTCTCTTTGGTTTCAAGAACTTCTTTATTTCTGCCTTCATTTCATTGTTTATCCAATCAACATTCAAGAGCCAGTTGTTCAGTTTCCATGAAGCTGTGCGGTTCTGAGTTATTTTCTGAATTCTGAGTTCCAACTTGATTGCACTATGGTCTGAGAGACTGTTTGTTATGATTTCAGTTGTTTTGCATTTGCTGAGGAGTGCTTTACTTCCAATTATGTGGTCAATTTTGGAGTAGGTGTGATGTGGTGCTGAGAAGAATGTATATTCTGTGGATTTGGGGTGGAGAGTTCTGTAAATGTCTATCAGGTTTGCTTGTTCCAGGTCTGAGTTCAAGTCCTGGATATCCTTGTTAATTTTCTGTCTGGTTTATCAAAGATATATGGTTGTAGATATGTTGTGTTGCCTCCGATGCCTCTGTTCTGTTCCATTGGTCTATATCTCTGTTTTGGTACCAGTACCATGCTGTTTTGATTACTGTAGCCTTGTAGTATAGTTTGAAGTCTGGTAGTGTGATGCCTCCCGCTGTGTTCTTTTTGCTTAGAATTGACTTGGCTATGCAGGCTCTCTTTGGTTCCATATGAAGTTCATGGTGGTTTTTCCAGTTCTGTGAAGAAATTCAATGGTAGTTTGATGGGGATAGCATTGATTGTGTAAATTACTTTGGGCAGTATAGCCATTTTCATGATATTGATTCTTCCTAACCACGAACATGGAATGTTTCTCCATCTGTTTGTGTCCTCTTATTTCGTTGAGCAGTGGTTTGTAGTTTTCCTTAAAGAGGTCCCTTACATTCCTTGTGAGTTGTATTCCTAGGTATTTTATTTTCTTTGTAGCAATTGTGAATGGCAGTTCGTTCTTGATTTGGTTCTCTTTAAGTCTGTTATTGGTGTATAGGAATGCTTGTGATTTTTGCACATTGATTTTATATCCTGAGACTTTGCTGAAGTTGCTTATCAGTTTCAGAAGTTTTTGGGCTGAGGTGAGGGGGTCTTCTAGGTATACTATCTTGTCGTCTGCAAATAGAGACAATTTGGCTTCCACCTTTCCTATTTGAATACCCTTTATTTCTTTTTCTTGCCTGATTGCTCTGGCTAGAACTTCCAGTACTATGTTGAATAGGAGTGGTGAGAGACGGCATCCTTGTCTAGTGCCGGATTTCAAAGGAATGCTTCCAGTTTTTGCCCATTCAGTATGATATTGGCTGTTGGTTTGTCGTAAATAGCTTTTATTACTTTGAGATATGTTCCATCAATACCAAGCTTATTGAGGGATTTTTGCATAAAGGGCTGTTGAATTTTGTCAAATGCCTTCTCTTTGTCAATTGAGATAATCATGTGGTTTTTGTTTTTGCTTCTGTTTATGTGGTGAATTACATTTATAGACTTGCGTATGTTGAACCAGCCTTGCATCCCCGGGATGAATCCTACTTGATCATGATGGATAAGTTTTTTAATGTGCTGTTGCAATCGGTTTGCCAGTATTTTATTGAAGATTTTTGCATCTATGTTCATCATGGATATTGGCCTGAAGTTTTCTTTTCTTGTTGAGTCTCTGCCAGGTTTTGGTATCAGGATGATGTTGGTCTTATAAAATGATTTGGGAAGGGTTCCCTCTTTTGAGTTATTTGGAATAGTTTCAGAAGGAATGGTACTAGATCCTCTTTGTGTGTCTGGTAGAATTCGGCTGTGAACCCATCTGGACCTGGGCTTTTTTGTGTGGTAGGCTCTTAATTGCTGCCTCAACTTCAGACCTTGTTATTGGTCTATTCATAGTTTCAGCTTCCTCCTGGTTTAGGCTTGGGAGGACACAGGCATCCAGGAATTTATCCATTTCTTCCTGGTTTACTAGTTTATGTGCATAGAGTTGTTTGTAGTATTCTCTGATGATGGTTTGAATTTCTGTGGAATCTGTGGTGATTTCACCTTTATCATTTTTTATTCCATCTATTTGGTTGTTCTCACTTTTCTTTTTTATCAGTCTGCCTAGTGGTCTGCCTATTTTGTTGATCTTTTCAAAAAACCAGCTCTTGGATTTATTAATTTTTTGAAGGGTTTTTCTTGTCTCTATCTCCTTCAGTTCTGCTCTGATCTTAGTTATTTCTTGTCTTTGGCTAGGTTTTGAGCTTTTTTGATCTTGCTCCTCTAGCTCTTTCAATTTTGACAATAGGGTGTCAATTTTGGATCTCTCCACTCTTCTCATGTGGGCACTTATTGCTATATATTTTCCTCTACAGACTGCTTTAAATGTGTCCCAGAGATTCTGGTACGTTGTGTCTTCATTCTCTTTGGTTTCGAAGAACTTCTTTATTTCTGCCTTCATTTCATTGTTTATCCAATCAACATTCAAGAGCCAGTTGTTCAGTTTCCATGAAGCTGTGCGGTTCTGAGTTATTTTCTGAATTCTGAGTTCCAACTTGATTGCACTATGGTCTGAGAGACTGTTTGTTATGATTTCAGTTGTTTTGCATTTGCTGAGGAGTGCTTTACTTCCAATTATGTGGTCAATTTTGGAGTAGGTGTGATGTGGTGCTGAGAAGAATGTATATTCTGTGGATTTGGGGTGGAGAGTTCTGTAAATGTCTATCAGGTTTGCTTGTTCCAGGTCTGAGTTCAAGTCCTGGATATCCTTGTTAATTTTCTGTCTGGTTGATCTGTCTGATATTGACAGTGGAGTGTTAAAGTCTCCCACTATTATTGTGTGGGAGTCTAAGTCTCTTTGTAAGTCATTAAGAACTTGCCTTATATATCTGGGTGCTCCTGCATTGGGTCCATATATATTTAGAATTGTTAGCTCTTCTTGTTGTATCGATCCTTTTACCATTATGTAATGACCTTCTTTGTCCCTTTTGATCTTTGTTGCTTTAAAGTCTATTTTATCAGAGACGAGAATTGCAACTTCTACTTTTTTTGCTCTCCATTTGCTTGGTAAATCTTCCTCCATCCCTTTATTTTGAGCCTTTGTGTATCCTTGCATGTGAGGTGGGTTTTCTGGATACAGCACACGAATGGGTTTTGGTTTTTTATCCAACTTTCCAGTCTGTGTCTTTTGATTGGTGCATTTAGCTCATTTACATTTAGAGTTAATATTGTTATGTTTGAATTTGATACTGCCATTTTGATGCTAGCTGGCTGTTTTGCCCATTGGTTCATGTAGATTCTTCATTTTGTTGATGCTCTTTAGCATTTGGTATGCTTTTAGGATGGCTAGTACTGGTTGTTTCTTTCTATATGTAGTGCCTCTTTCAGGAGCGCTTGTAAAGCAGGCCTAGTGGTGACAAAATCTCTGAGTACTTGCTTGTTTATGAAGGATTTTATTTTTCCTTCACTTATGAAACAGTTTGGCTGGATATGAAATTCTGGGTTGAAAGTTCTTTTCCCTAAGGATGTTGAATATTGGCCCCCACTCTCTTCTGGCTTGTAGAGTCTCTGCTGAGAGATCTGCAGTGAGTCTGATGGGCTTCCCTTTGTGGGTGACCCGACCTTTCTCTCTGGCTGCCCTTAGTATTTTCTCCTTCATTTCAACCCTGGTGAATCTGACGATTATGTGCCTTGGGGTTGCTCTTCTTGTGGAATATCTTTGTGGTGTTCTCTGTATTTCCTGGAGTTGAGTATTGACCTGTCTTGCTAGGTTGGGGAAATTTTCCTGGATAATATCCTGAAGAGTGTTTTCCAGCTTGGATTCATTCTCTTCATCACATTCTGGTACACCTATCAAACGTAGGTTGGGTCTCTTCACATAGTCCCACATTTCTTGGAGATTTTGTTCATTCCTTTTTGTGCTTTTTTCTTTAATCTTGGTTTCTCGTTTTATTTCATTGAGTTGATCTTCAACTTCTGATATTCTTTCTTCTGCTTGGTCAATTCGGCTGTTGAAACTTGTGCATGCTTCGCAAAGTTCTCATGTTGTGTTTTTCAGCTCCTTCAATTCATTCATATTCCTCTCTAAGTTGTCCATTCTTGTTATCATTTCCACGAATTTTTTTTCAAATCTTTTTTTAAGGTTCTTAGTTTCTTTGCACTGATTTTGAACATGTTCTTTTAGCTCACTGAAGTTTCACATTATCCACTTTCTGAAATCTGATTTCATCATTTCATCACACTCATTCTCCATCCAGCTTTGTTCCCTTGCTGGTGAGGAGTTTTGGTCCTTTGTAGGAGGTGAAGTGTTTTGGTTTTGGGTGTTTTCCTCCTTTTTGCGCTGGTTTCTTCCCATCTTTATGGATTTATCCACCTGTCGTCTTAGTAGTTGCTGATTTTTCAATTGGGTCTCTGTGTGGACGCCCAGATTGTTGATGATGAAGTATTTCTGTTACTTAGTTTTCCTTCTAATGGTCTAGCCCCTCTGCTGTATGAGTGCTGACGTCCACTCCAGGCCCTTCTTGTCTTGGGTACGCCTGTAGCAGCTGCAGAACAGTGAGGGATGCTACCAGTTTCTTCTTCTGCTATCTTTGTTCCAGAATGATGCCTGCCAAATGTCAGTCTGATTATTCCTTTTTTGGGGTGACTCTTTGGATATACAGGGGTCAGGGAGCTGCTTGAGGAGACGGTCTGTGCTTTATAGGAGCTCCAGTGCTGAGCTGTGAGCTCCGTTGTTCATTCAGCATTTTTGGGAGGATGTGTTTATGTCTGCTGCAACAGAACTCATAAACCTCCTCTTTTTTTCCCCCTTAGATTCTCTGTCTCAGGGAGTTGGGGCTTTCTTTATGAGTATCTGTTGCACTGTCCTGCCCAGCTAGGAGGCAGTCTATTCACTATTTGCCTGCTGGGGCTCCACCCTGTTAGCACGGGTCTGCCTGTTGCCGTGGGGCTTTGTTCTGCTGTACCATGTTCCGCCCTGCTGGCGGAGTCTCTCTGTTATGGCAGGTTGTCTCGGCAACAGCAGGCTGCGTCAGCCCTGGGTGGTACTTCAGTATGGGCGGATTGTGTTCGTAGTGGTGGATGCCCCTCCCCCATCGGGCTGCACCGTCCTAGATGCTGGCAGCAAAATTCTCAGCCCCGAGTGCCTCCAATCGCCGCCCTGCTTGTCCCCGTGAGGGTGGGACCCACCGAGCCCGATCACCCAGCTCCCTGCCTCAGAGTCCGTCCTCTTTCTCTCTCTCTTCCTTTCCCCAAGCTAAAGGTTGACTCTCTCACTGGCACCCCAGTAGCCTGCTGATAGGGCACTGGGGTCTGTGCGATCTCCCGCTGCTGCCCACTGCACCGGCTCAGATCACGTTTTTCAGGAATCTCCTGGTCTGGCTCATTGTCCAAGTCCCATTCAATCTGATGGACATGCCAATCTGCCCTTCCAAATCTCAGATTGCCGGTTTAACAGGGCACCCGGACCAGTGAGTTTTGTGCCCTGTGCTGCTGTGCTGCGGCGCCGGCCGAACCGGCTGCAGGAGCCGGTTCGCTAACGTCCTGCGTCTCTTCTACACCTGGGACTTTCAACGTTCTGTGGGCAAAAAAGGTCCGTTCGAGAATGCAGCTAGGACTCACCCTCTGCGCCCTCACTGAGAGCTGCAATCCTGAGTTGCCTCTATGACGCCATCTTGGAAGCCTTCTCCTAGGTGATTTAATAAGATGTTTGTGTTCATTTCTCTGAAAAGCCTCTGGCCTAATTATAATATTTTAATAGGTATATCACATTCAGCTTTTAGAGCTTGATATATGATACCTTCTGTAACACAGGGAAGCATAACACCACCCTCCTCATCTCTGATTTTGTTTCTCTGTATCTCTTTCAACCTCATATTTTCTGTCTCTCTCTTTTCTTAAATTTTAGTTTGTATGAGAAGCCCTTAGCTTCATTAGATGCCAGTTCTCTAGCCCTCCCTCCCCCATTCTGATTCATTTGGCCTGTCAGAGGGTCTGATGATCTTCATTTTAACAAGAATGTTCACCCAGGTGATTCTGTTTAGGTGATCCACATATTGTACTTCAAGAAACATTGATCTAGAAACAGAGATATACCAGTGGGCCTATACATTTGCCTATGAGCAAGATAAGTGATACATACAAAGTTTATCACCCAAATTCATTACCGAATAAAAGATATAAACTTTCTATGAGTGCTTTGCCTGGTTAGTCTTTTTCTATATGTCTTATTAGCACAGATTGTAAGTTTTTGTTTGTTTTCTGGTTTTTTATTTATTTTGAGACAGAGTCCCACTCTGTTGCCAGGCTGAAGTGCAGTGGTGTGATGTCTGCTCACTGCAACCTCTGCCTCCTGGGTTCAAGTGATTCTCCTGCTTCAGCCTCCCAAGTAGTAAGAATCATAGGCACATGCCACCATGCACAGCTAATGTTTGCATTTTTAGTAGAGATGGGGTTTCAGTAAGTTGTCCAGGATGGTATCAATCTCTTGACTTCATGATCTGCCTACCTCAGCCTCTCAAAGTGCTGGGATTACAGGGGTGAGCCATTGCTCACAGCCCAGACTCCAAGTTTTTAACTTACACATCCTCATCATTTTCAACTGTAAACACCTCATGACAGAAACAAACATGAATTCTCTCTGGAAGATTTTCTTATCTAAGTGTTTCTGAAACCAATTTTTTTTTAGGGAAAATGCAGAGCTTACTATAAATTTTTTTTTAAACCTACACATGGAAATAAGGAACCAGCAGAAACAAGTCTATAACTACTTCAGATGTTGGAGGTATTAGACACAGATTTTAAAACAACTATACTTATTCTTAAAGAAGTAAAAGGGAAATTTTAAAATTTATAGACCATAGAAATTATCTAACACAATCCAGCAGGTTTGAAAGCCAAACAGAATTTTCTAAACAAGCAAACAAGTGAATCAATTGAAATATACACCACCACACCACACCACCAGCCCACACATGGGAGATTAGACACATCTGAAGAGAGAATTAGTGAGCTGAAAAATAGAGAAGAAAATACTCAGAACATAACACCAATAGACAAAAAAAATCCAGAAATATGAAAGAGAAATGATTTGAAGGATAGATTAAGAAGTTCTAAAATATATCTATTCAAAATCCCTAGAAAAAGAGAGACTGAAGTATAACCAATATTTGGTGAGATAATATGTCAAAGTTACCAGAATTGATGAAAGGCACTTATCTTGAGATTCAGGAATTTCGGTGAATCACAAGTAGGGCAAATTAAAGAAGAATCCACACCAGCCAAGCCATAGAAACTGCAGCCTGCCAAGCACATAGACCAACTTAAAGCAAGTAAACAGAGTGAACAGATTACATTCAAATGAATGACAGACTGCAGGCTCCCTTATCAAGAGCCATCATGGAAGCCAGAAGACAGTTGTTTGATATACTTAATGATGTGTAAAGAAAGTTAGAACTTCACTTCTACTGAAAGTATCTTTTAAGGATAAAGGCAAAATAAATAAAAAAATAAATAAAAGCTCAGAGACCCTCATTACATGTAATCTGAAGGTATTTTTCAGTAGAAAGTGATCTTGTGGTAAAAGTCATTTGAGGAGAGAAAAAAAAGAAAAAAGTGATCTTGGATGGAATGTCTGATTTGCAAGTGAACAAAAAGAAAAAGTGGCAGGTACATTGGCAAATCTGAATAAATATTAGCTGCATAAAACCATGATAAGCCTATATAGTTGGCTTTAAAATATAAAGTAGATTAGCCAGGCATGGTGGCACACTCCTGTGGTCCCAGCTACTTGGGAGGCTGAGGCAGAAGAATCACTTCAACCCAGGCAGCAGAGGTTGCAGTGAGCTGAGATTGTGCCACTGCACTCCAGCCTGGTGACAGAGCAAGACTCTTTATATATATATATATATATATTAGAATTAAGACTATAATAACATACAAGTTTGGATGAGAGGAGAAATGAACTCCAAGTCATCGGAGGTCTTAGTAATGTCCAAGAGAAGAATAAAGATATAGATCGAATGTCCCTAATCCAATAATTCCAAACCTGAAATGCTTTAAAATCCAAAACATTTTGAGCATCAATGTGACACGCAAAGGGAGTATTTTGGATTTCTGATTTTTGGATGAGGGCTGCTCAGCGTGTACTGTTAACTTCAGTTTGTGATAAATTAGATATGCATGTTGGAATGTTTTGTGCAACTACTAAAGGAATAGAAGTAAAGCATGTAGGTTCCAATTCCAAACAGAAGGAAAAAACAGAAAAGTAAAAAATAGAAGTTATTCATAAATAACAAAATGAAATGGACTACTATGTCATACTGTATTAAAAGCAATTACAGGTAAATTATACGCCTAAATATGAGAAAATAAAACCTGAGAGCACTTAGAATCATAGTAATGGAAACTTCTTTCATGATATCAGTGTAGGAAATAATTTTTTAAAACAACACAAAACGTTCAAATTTATTAAAATTATGACGATTTATTTTAAATTATACAGAAGAGCAATTAGTCTAGATGAATATAAAATGCCTCTAAATCAATGAGAAAACCGTATCTCTCCATTGAAAATAGTTGCAGAAGATTTGCACATACACTTTACAACAGAGGAAATATAAATGGCCAAAAAACATGAATGGTCAACTTCATTAATTATCAGAAAACTCCAAATTGAAATCACACTGACTTACTATTTCAAAACTACCATACCAAGAAAAGTAAAGTTCTCAAAATATTAAGTGGTGAGAAGCCTAGAGCAAGAGAATTCTCATGTATTGCTGGTGGGAGTGTGAATTAGTATACATATTTTGAAAAAAAGTTTGGTTATATAAAGTTTAAGACATGAGTAGACTGCAGCCAGAAATTCTACTCCTAGGTACTTATTCTGGAGCAAATCTTGCACATTTGCACCAAAATACACATGTAAAATTGTTCATAACAGCACTTGTTCATGGAAGTGCCAAATGAGTAGTCTGTAGCAAAGGAAATGAACTTACTACAGCTACATGCAATGCCTGGGTGAATCTTAACCACATAATGGTGAGCAAAGGAAACATGACACAAAATAATGCATATAATATGGTACAATATTTTGGGTAAACATGAACAAAATTAAATTGCTTACAGTTGAATATTTAAGTCCTAAGTAGAGAAATCTTTTTTTTTAAGCAAGAAAATGATTTTCACCAGTCAGGATTGTTTATGGGAACCTCCAGGAGGGGGAAGAAGGGTTGTGATCAGACAGCCACATGCAGAAAGCTTCTAGAATGCTGGAAATGTTAGATTTATTGAATTATTTAGTGGTTACAGAGGTGTTCACCTTATAATTATTAAATTGTGCATACTTATTATATGCACTTTATGATTACCTGTGTCACATTTTAAAAATCTAAAAGAAAATTTTAAAAAGATTAAATCAAACATCCAAAATATATAGAGAAATGAGTTTTTCAGACATAGGATCCATAAAATAAATAACACACATACACAATACCACAAGTTAGATTTAAGAATGTAAAAATATTAAACTTGTATTAAAAAAGGTAATAAATAATTTGGTACAATACTTTTGGCAAACTTAGCAAAATTAAATATCTTTCCAATATAAACAGTCCTTACAATTTGATTTTTAAAACCCTATAGGCAAATTATATGTGTATCATTTGTATATAATGATATAAAAATACGCATATATCTGACCTCCAAAATGAAGCCATTTGAAATTTTATATAAAATTTAGGAACAAATTATTAAGTAAATGTATAAAATAATTATCCTTCTTATAATTCAAAAATGCAAATTAAAACTTGTTGGCATTTTTTTGTACATACCATTAGCACTGGAAAAATTAGTGATGGTGCCAATTGTGTCAAGATGCAGTCTTTTAGACATCATTTGTATTTATGTAAATTATTATAATCTGGAAAAGCATAGTTTATCAAGGATTGTAAAATGCTTACAACCTCTGATAGAGTAAATCTATTAGTGTTTTTCTAGGAAATTAATTCAAATTATGAAAAATGTTTAGGCACATAAAAATGATTTCAGCATAATTCATCATGACAAACAATGGAAGGCAACCTAATAGTGTAGTCAAGGGATATTTGCAGTAACTATATATGTCATTAAATTTCATTCACTAAATTAATGTTTTGAGCCGTTACATGGCATTATATGTGTGTGTATTTGTATATGTGTGTGACATCACAAGACAGAAAATTATTTAGCCACTAAGTGATATTAGGGAGCCTATACAATCTTATGTATTGGTGTGTGTTTGTATGTGTGTGTATATATATATAATAAAAGAAAGTACTCTAGAAAAGATAGAAAATGGTTTGTACACTAAGATTAGACCCTTATGAAATATGCATAGAGATACTCACATGCATAAGGATTATAGCTAGAGCCATGGTTTAACATCCACAGGAAAATACAGGCTTGGAAAACACAAAAATGCAAATACTGTTAATGTCAGGCTATAATCACTGTGAATGATTTTTCCCTCTCATCTCTGTTCTAAGGTGCTGCAGTGTTATTATGTTATTCTATAATGAGAAAATTAACAATAAAAATTATGAAGATCTAAGTTTGCAATTTGCTTCCATCTTGCAGAACATTCCCTTTCACATTCATTTTTGTAAGAGCTAACAGTACAATTCACTATTAAGACATAGGGCATTTATTCAAAAGAAGCAGATTCTTAAACTTTTGTTTAAGTAATTTAACAGTCACAGATTTTTTTTTAACCTTGAAGCATGTGAGCAAAGAGGGCAGTACCAGTAATTCTCTTTTTATATTGCAAAACTAAGTTTAAAATAAAATAAACTCTCCTGAAAAACCTCACACATTTTTATGTCTTATAGAAGGTGGAAAGATATAATAATATACATTTAAATGAGCAAAAAGTTATTTAACAAGAAAACAAATTACAAACCTTTTAGAGTGTTAAAGGTTGCTATCACAGGACACAGCAAGCTCTGAAGTTCAGGTGTCTTACAAGATTCCTTTTAAAAATAGCATTTTTATTAAAAATATAGATTTTATTGTGTATATTTAAGGTCTATAACACAATGTCATGAGATACATATAGATAGTAAAATGGTTACTATAGTGAAGTAAGTTAACATATCTATCATCTCACAGTTACCCATTTTGTTTTTGTGGCAAGAGCAGCTAAAATCTACTTATTTTGCAGGAATCCCAAATATAGTATAGTTTTATTAATTATAGTTGTCCTGTACATCAGATCTCTGGAGTTGTTTATTTTATGTATATTGCTACTGTGTAACTTCTAACATACATGTTTTCATCTCTACCTCCCCCATGTCCATGTTAACTCCTGTTTTATTCTCTCTCTCTCTCTCTCTCTCTCTCTCTCTCTCTTTAGATTCTACCTGCAAGTGAAATGATGCAGTATTTGTCTTTCTGTGTCTGGGTTACTTCACTTAGCAACATGTGCTCCATGTTCCTCCATGTTGTGGCAAATGGCAGGATGTCTCTTTTTATAAAGACTGAATAATATTCTATTTATCCATTATTTTTCTGTTGACAGACATTCAGGTTGTTTCCATATCTTGGCTACTGTGAATAGTGCTGTAATGCACATGGTAGCGCAGATATGGCATGGTGATTATATTTCCTGTGGATGTATGCCTAGAAGAGGGATTACTGGGGCACAAGGTAGTTTTGTTTTTAATATCTTTTTTTTAAATATAGAGACGGAGTCCCATTATGTTGCCCAGGCTGGTCTTGAACTTCCAGCCTCAAGCAATCTGCCCACCTCGGCCTCCCAAAGTGCTAGAATTACAGGTGCAAACCAACTCACCTGGCTTATTTTAAAATTTGTTTAGAACTTTCATATTCTGTTCATAATGGCTACACCAATCTACATTCTCACCCAAAATAAATATATATTGTTTTGCAATATAATATTTGGGGAGCAGAATAATATCTGCTTTTTGTGGCTTTGGAAAATAAAGAGCTGTTTTCTTTTTATTTTGCTGATGTTATTTTCAGCAATATTAGGAGAGCAGTCTAGTTTCATTAACTAGCATCAAGAGTAAAAAGCTCAGTAATTACCATTTGCCATTTGTATATCTCCTTCACTGAAGCATCTGTTTAGAACCATTTCCCATGTGCAGCTGGGATGTAGGAGGGTTTTTGTTTATAGGTAAATGTCCTTTGTTGAATGTGGGTTTTATGAGTAGTGTTTTTTTCCTAGTCTTGGCTTGCCTTTTTGTGTCTTTTGAAGAGCAAAATTTTACATTTTTATGACATCCAATTTATTTAATTTTTTTTCTTTTACAGCTCAAACTTTTAGTGTCCCATTTAAGAAATCTTTGCCAAATCCAGGGTCATTAATATTTCTTCTTATGGTTGCTTTGAGCAGTTTGGTGGTTTGTTAGATTCATGATGTTGACTTAATTTCTGTATGTGCAGCAAAGTAAGTGTCAAGGTGTTTTTGTTTTATTTTATTTGTAGATGACTATTCCATTGTTCCAGCACATTTCATAAAATGATTATTCTTTTCCTCATTTAGGGGATTTGTCATTTCACCATTGCAGTTTTGTTGAAAATCAGTTGATCCTGTATCTGTTATGGCCTCTTTCTGGACACTATTCTTCTCCATTGATCTAGATGTGTATTTGTACCAATACCATCAATACCATAGTTATTGTAGCTTTGTTAATAAACCTTGAAACACAGGTATTGGATGTCCTCCACCTTTTTCTTTTTCAAAGTTGTTTTAGCTATTCTAGGTCTATTACATTTCCATATGCATTCTTAGATTAGTATGTCCATTTCTAAAAACTCTGCTAGAATTTTTATTATAATTGCATTGAATGTATCAATCAATTTTGTGAGAATTGACTTATTAGCAATACTGAGTCTTCAAATCCAGGAATGCAGTATATCTCCCCATTTATTTCTTTAGTTCCTCTGTTTAGTTTCTCTCATTTCTTTACTGATATTTGGTGGCTTTCATCCTGTACATTTTTTTTCTCATATTTATCCCTAAGTGTATTTTTGGTGCTATTATAAATAGTATTTTAAATTAAGTACATGAAAAGATGTTCATCATTAGCCTTTGGAAAAGGTAATTTAAAATCACAATTAGATACCACTCCACTAAGGTTTCTCAGCTTCAGCACTGTTGACATTTTGAGCCTCACAGTGTTTCCTTGGTTGCAGGAAGGTGGGGTTGGGGTGCCTGTCTTGTGTGTTGTGGGATGTTTAGCTGCATCCTTGGTCTCTACCCATCAAATGGCTGTATTATTTCTTCCCTTCCTCAAATTGTAAAACCAAAATGTCTCCAGACAGTGCAAAATGTGCCCTAGGAGGCCTTTATTCACTACTATGGTTAAAATTTTGAAAACTATTGGCAAGACTATGGAGCAACTGAAACTCACACATGCTGCTGTTGAGAATGTAAAATAGTTCCAACTACTTTGAAAAGAGCTTGGCAGTTTTTTTTAAATTTTGCTTTCAATTGACAATTATACACATTTATGGGGATACTTTGTGATGTTTTTATACATGTATGCGTTGTGCAATGATGAAATGGTATTTAAAATATTACCTCACTGATTTCTTTGTTGTAAGAATATTCAGAATTCTCTCTTTTAGTTATTTTGAAATATACACCATGATGTTGTTACTGATGTCTTCCTACTTTTGTGCTAATCAAAGCAGTTTGAAACTCAGCTCTATGCCCTTGAGCATGGCATTTAATTTTTCAGAGCTTTCTTTTACCCAAGGATAAAATGGTGATAATAACACCCACTGCACAGGGTCGTTGTGTGAGGATTAAACATGCATGTACAAGTGTCCATGCCAGAACTTGGACATAAGATGCCCTCCCTCTAGGGGTCCTGATGTTCTCTGGTTCAGCCTCACCCTTGACTTACTCTCTGACCTTGAACAAGTGTCTGGGTCTCTGGGCTCTGTTTTCTCATCTGTAAAATGAATGAGGTTGGAATAAAGGATCCACAAGGTCCCTCTAGCCCTCTTGAGCTGTATGCTCTGAATCACTCCATAAATGAATTGGAGAGGTTGAGACTGGCAGGAGGGATAGGAGGATCTGATTGCTGAAAAGGAGCCTGGGGAGAAGGGAGGGCTTGTGGAAGTTCTGGCTGAGTCTGCTGTGTGCTTCACTGGAGAACATCCTCACATGTCAGGCAGCTCACACCTCAGCCATCTTAATGTTCCTTGCACCTCCATGTTGATGTTGCCCCTGGCAACACCAACATAGTCTCTGTTCTCTTTGATGTGCTTACTCCCAGCATGGCTCAGTTGACAAGAAATTGCCCGGAGCAGAATTTTCCTGCACACACACATTTTCCTGCACACACATTTCCCAGAAGGAAAGGGGGCCTTAAATCTGTCATGAAGATTAGGTTTGCAAGCCATAGGGCCTGTGAGGGACCTGAATGCCTGACCTTTGAGAATCTTCCTATTTTGGCTGGAATTATGAGTTTAAACCTGCTGGCACTCAGGAGGTGCTGAGATGCCTGCAGAGGCCGGTATTCCTGGGAAGCACTGTCATCCATGGGCTAAAACATGGGGCACTTTTGTCCAGCAGCAAAGGGTTCAAGGGCCTATTGTGCCACTTGCTAATTTATGCCAATTTCTTAGCTTCTCTGAGACTCAATTTTTTTATTTATAAAAGGAAATCATAATATCTACTGCAGTTTGCATTTGGGGTGTTTTAGTTTATCCAGCATCTCTTTCCCCCTCTGTTTTTGGCACCTATCACTCCTGTCTCCCTTCCTTTGGGAAAGTAAGCTTCCTGCACTCAGACCCTGATATTCTGACCAGATGATCAGTCAGTGACTATCCCACCCCTCTCCTCAGAGAGAGGTGTCAGCCTAGACTAAATGAATCACAGCAGTCCATTCCCCCCAGGAAATAGTGATTGGTCCAAGAAGAGCATGTGACCAAAATCAGCCTAGTAGAATCCTTCATTGGGACCTTATCTGTGGCTATAAGAGAGCAGTTCTCTCTTCCCTCTGGAGTCACTCGATGGGATGCTTTAAGCTTGGAGCTGCCAGTGGTTATGATTTCCCTTCCATGAATAAATCCCACAGCAAAGAGAAAGATGCTCCTACACAGAAGCAAAATGTTGAAAAACATAAGGAGTATGAGCGATCCAGTTATGTCATTGGAGCCCCTGAGTCTAGCTGTGCCTGAGGCTATTCCCTGGTGACTCCCAGCTCTACAAGCAACTACATTCCTTCTTAGGTGAAAGCAGCTGGACTCTTGGTTGAAAGTCAAAGGCCCAGGGAATTTGGTAGCTCAGTAAATCTTGCTGTTATGCCAGTGGCAGTCACTGCATACCCTACCACAGCTCTTTTCTCCCTAATCTCAGGTGCCTAGGGGAGTATCTGTCCCTCCCATTTGACTGAGAGCTCCTCAGGGGAGGTACAAAATCTGACATGCCCAGCATTTACTTGCACCTCAGTGTCTGGGGCATAGAAGGTATAGAAAGTACTCAGGACAAAAGAATCACTTGAACCTGGGAGATGAGTTCTCAGTGAGCTGAGATTGCACCACGGCAGTCCAGCCTGGCAACAGAAAGAGACTCTGTCTCAAAAAATAACGAAAGAAAGAAAGTGCCCAGAGAATATCTGATGATTGAGGGAGGGAGGAAGTGACTGAGTGTTGACCCAGGTCTGCCCCCTTCCCATCCTGCATCCCGCTCAGGCCTCTCCTCCATGACTTCTCCCTAAACCACCCCTCTACCCATAGGATGGTTTACTGAGTGTTTGCCATCCTCCTCCAATATCCTCCAACATCCTCCAGGTTAGGAGCTCTTTGTCCCATCATCCTTAATACATTTATTAAGCACCTAGAGGTGCTGTTCTAGGAACTTGGAGTACACATGTGATCAAGATAGACTCCAGCCTACCTTCATGGCATTTGCAGTGTGGCTGGGGACATCTATGAAGAACAAAGAAATAGACAATGCCAGGTCCTGAAGAGTCCTCTGCAAAAGGTAATGCAGGGGAAGGGGAGGGAGGGTGGCACACTGGGGAGGAGCTGAGGAGTGAAGGAGACACCATTTCTGTCATCGCCTCCCCTGACCATGACTACCTGCTCCTTGCATGAGACTGTACCTGTAAACATGAAGTTGAATCCAGGAAAAAGTAGGAAGAAATACCCTGACCCTCTCTCCTATCTTCTAGTCTCCTGGCAGCACCTCCCATTGGCTGAATCCAACAGAAGCCAGCTGTCATGAGAGTCCTTGATATAGTGCACACAGGACAGCCTCCCTGGTGCCGAGCTGGACAGGAGGAGATGGGGAATGAACTAGGGTGTGAAGAACAACCAGCCAGGGATGATTAGCAGAATATTCCGTCCTAAGCTAGTGGCATTACTTCAGCTTGCTCATTACAGTCTGTTTCTTTGTATTTTGGTATGAATTGAATGTTTCACAAACAGTGTGAATCATTTATTTTATGAAACTATTTTAAAAAATAATCAGATGGCCGGGTGCTCAGGAGCAGAAAAAAAGGTGACCTTGACATCATGACCCCACCTGGAAATTGGGTCTCAAAGCCACATTTGAGGCTAAGCAGGTGCAAGCTTTAGTGAAAAAGCAGAATCCAGGAGCCCAAACACCCAAGTTCACGTTCTGCTTCAGCTACTCACCTGCAATGTGACCTAGAGAAAGTCCCTCCTCTCCCAGCCTCAGTTTCCCCAGCATGCATTAGTGATCCTTCATGGGCTTCTCAGCTCTGGGATATGGAACTTCCAGTGTTAAAACCTGGACAGGTGGCCATCCTAGTTGGGGTGGCAGTGTGGTGACCTGTCTTGTGACAGGTCATGACTTGCGGGTGATGATGTTGCAGGATCCTTGGGTGTTGCTTTTTTGGGTGGAAACATCTGTGGCTGATGGCACCTTTGCCCAAGTTTTGCTCAGGCCAGATGGACTCATTTCATCCACTCGGCCTGGCAGGCTGCACTTGGCTCATGCTACCAGCCTGGATCCCATGCCTGCCAAGGGTGAGCCAGATGTGGAGCAGTGAGGAGTGTGTGAGCAAGTGAGCATGGGGTCAGCTGCCGCACACAGGCATGACAGCTGTTGCAGTGAGGTGGGCAGCACCAGGTGCCAGCACAAGTGCCTGCTCTCTACGAGGCTACAGCTGGACCAGGTGTACCAAAAGCAACTTTTACGGTTGCCACTGCAGAACATGGTGGTGTCCAGAAGTGTGGAGACTCCAGGAACTGCAGGACCCCAAAGAGGGAGTCACAGCTGTTGCTCAGAGGGCCCCCAGATCTGGGCTCCCTAAAGGGCCAGCAATATGTCAAGCAAGAGGTGTGTTTCAACCTTGTTTCTGTTACAGCTCTCTCAGCCCCACCATTTGGCAGATCCTGAGTTCTTGTCCTGTGTCCAGGAAGAATGAGGTGTGTGGACAAGTAGAGGGTGAGCAAGGACAGAGGAGCTTTATTGAGTAGCAAAATAGCTCAGAGGAGGCCCTGGATTGAGTAGTCCCTCTCTGCAGGCAGGGTGGTCCTCATGTGTGTTCAGCTCTCAGCAGAGAGGAGGCCCTGGAGTAGGTAGCTCCTCTCTGCAGCTGGTTATTCCAATGTCTGCTAATTTCTGGCTGAGCCTGGGGCTTTTATGGACCTCAAAGGGGAGAAAGGGCATGCTGATTGGTCCATGGGTGACCATTGGTGGGCCTGAAAAAGGGACCACAAGTTCTCATTCCAATCCGTGTGACTGGCAGCCCAACCCCAGCCTTCATGCTCTCATTGGCCTGAAGGTAGAGCCTCACCAGGGACCTGCCCCCTTCCACCCAAGAACCTGTATGCCTTCTGCTACTGTTCATGGAGCCCAGGCTGTAGGTGCCAAGGGATGCCCTCAGGACAGTGTGAAGCTGCCCTCAGCCCCCTCAGCTTCCGTCTTATGCTTTTCAGTGCCCAAAGTCTGGAGGGGGCCTAGTTGGCAGGGGTCTGGTGTGACAGCACTGCCCTGAGCATGTGCACACCCAGTCAGGCTGTGACAGTGCCCAGGCTCAGGTTTGAACTTTCTCTGAGATCAGAGTGGGTGCTGACATCAGGGAGAAGCCAGGCAGCAGGAGCAGGAACTTCTGAGCCTGCAAGGACATGGAGCCTTCCCAGGCCCCCAAGAATGCAGAGATACCCGACTCTACAGCTGCAATTTGGACAGGGGCTCCTGCCTGCTTCATTGAGTGAGGCTTGGATCTGCAGCTGTGACTTGGGAGTCCAGCTGCACCCAGGAGGGTGGGGCCTCTGCCTGCTTCCAGCCCCCAAGAGCACAGGGAGGCCCAGGTCTGCAGCCATGACTTGGGTGGCTGCAGCTACACCTGGGGAGCTCCCACCCCACCAACTGTGAAGGGGTGGGTCTCCCACTTGTCCCAGGCTCTTGCCAACTCCACAGAGTGTGAAGCCCCAGCCATGCCTCTCTGCCTCAGCCTCCTGAGCAGTTGAGGTTACAGGTGTGCATCATAACAGCCAGCTATTTTTTTTCTTATTTTGAGTAGAGATGGGGTTTTACCATGTTGACCAGGCTGGTATCAAACTCCTGATTTCAAGTGATCCTCCTGCCTCTGCCTCCCAAAGTGCTGGGATTACAGGCATGAGCCACTGTGCCTGGCCACTTGTCTCAAAACAAAACAAAAATACTCTCTGGGCTTTTCTTCAGGGAAGGTGGGAGAAAACTGTAAATTTTAGTTTTGCTATAATGTTCAGCTAATTTTGAAAATAAAATAAAATGGAGCTAAAAGTATTGTTTCTGGTGAATTCTGGTACAAAGCAGAATTACAGTGTAAATGTTTGATTTTAAAATATTAAGAGGCAAATAACCACACATTCTATGATTCCATTTGTTTATTTGTTTATTTTTGAAGTGGAGACTCACTCTGTCACCTATGCTGGGGCACAGTGGCATGATATCAGCTCACTGCAACATCCAACTCCTGGGTTCAAGCAATTCTGTCTCAGCCTCCCGAGTACCTGGGATTACAGGCTTCTGCCACCGTGCCTGGCAATTTCAAACTTTTAAAATTTGTTAAGATTTGTTTTGTGGCCCAATATATGATCTATGTTGAAGAAAGTTCTTGTGCACTTGAGAAGAATGTATTCTGCTGTTGGGTGAAATAATCTATATATGCCTATTGGGTCTATTTGGTCTATAGTTTATTCACATCTACTGTTTCCTACTTCTGTTTGGATGGACTATCTAGTGTTGAAAGTGGAATATAATAGTCCCCTGCTGTTCCTACACTGCTGTAAGTTTCTGCCATCAGTTCTGTTAATATTTGCTTTATATATTAGGTGCTCCAATGTTGTCATATATTTGACAATTGTTATAACCTCTTCATGAATTGCTCTTTATTATTATAGTGATCTTGTCTCTTATGACAAAATCTGACCAAAGTCTAATTGTCTACAATAAATATACCTGCCCCTCTTTTGCCTATAATTTGTATGGAATATCTTTTCTTTTTCCTTTTTTTCTTTTTGAGACAGAATCTTACTCTGTTGCCTAGGCTAGAGTACAATGGCACAATCTCAGCTCACTGCAACCTCTGCCTCCTGAACTCAAGAGATTTTCCTGCCTCAGCCTCCTGAGTAGCTGAAACTACAAGTACCCACCACCATACCTGGCTAATATTTTTTGTATTTTTAGTAGAGATGTGAGGTTTCAGCGTGTTGGCTGGACTGGTGTTGAACTCCTGACCTCAAGTGATCTGCTTGCCTCAGCCCCCAAAGTGCTGGGATTACAGGCGAGAGCCACCATACCAGACTATCTTTTTCTATTCTTTCATTTTTAGTCTAAGTATGTCCTTAGGGCAAAAGTGAGTCTCTTGTAAGCCACATGTTGTTGAGAATTGTTTCTTTATTTATTCTACTATTTTGTGTCTTTTGATTAGTGGGCTTAATCTATTTTCTTTTCTTTTTTTTCTTTTTGAGACAAAGTTTCACTCTTATTGGCCAGGCTGGGGTGCAATGGCATGATCTTGGCTCACCACAACCTCTGCCTCCCAGGTTCAAGTGATTCTCCTGCCTCAGCCTCCCAAGTAGCTGGGATTACAGGCATGTGCCACCATGCCAGGCTGATTATTGCATTTTTAGTAGAGTCAGGGTTTTATCATGTTGGACAGGATGGTCTTGATCTCTTGACCTTGTGATCCACCTGCCTTGACCTCCCAAAGTGCTGGGATTACAGGCATGAGCCACCATGCCCAGCCTATTCTATTTACTTTTAAAGTAATTTTTATAGATAAGGACTTACTATTATAATTTTACTAATTGTTTTCTGACTGTTTTGTAGTTTATTTGTTCCTCTCCCTGTCTTCCTTTGTGATTTGTTAGTATTTTTCTAGCGGTATGCTTTGATTTGTGGGTTTTTTTTTTTTGAGGAATTTTGCTCTTGTCACCGATGCTGGAGTTCAATGATGCAATCTCAGCTCACTGCAACCTCTGCCTTTCTGGTTCAAGCAGTTCTCCTGCCTCAGCCTCCCAAATAGCTGGGATTGCAGGTATGTGCCACCACTCTCAGCTAATTTTTTATTTTTTTGAGATGGAGTCTTGTTCTCTTGCTCAGGCTGGAGTGCAGTGGTGAAATCTCAGTTCACTGCAACCTCCACCTCATAGGTTCAAGCAATTCTCCTGCCTTAGACCTTTGAGTCCCTGGGATTCCAGGGACCTGCCATGACTCCTGTCAATTTTTGTATTTTTAGTAGAGATGAGGTTTCATCATGTTGGTCAGGCTGGTCTCAAACTCCTGACCTCAGATAATCCACCCACCTTGGCTTCCTAAAGTGCTGGGATTACATGTGTGAGCCACTGTGCCTGGCCAAAAATCTCTTTAACTTGAAAAATAAACACACAAGTCCAGAGAAGACATATCTGAGAACATGCCTGTGAAGCACCCAGAATTAATAGCCTGATTGATTGCTGTTAGTGTTCCCTTATAGTAAGTCAGAAAAGAATTTTATGAGATGAGTGTATACATACAGTAAACTACAGTAGAAACATTTGGCATACAGAGTTTAAATTTCTAAGCTTGGTTTCTACAAAGAAAAATAAAATGCTAAAGTTAAATCAAGAATTAGATATTTTATATTTGAGAAAATCCTTACTCTACTAAAAATACAAAAATATCTGGGAATGGTAGTACATGCCTATTTCAGCTATTCAGAAGGCTGAGGCAGGAGAATCACTTGAACCCAGGAGGTGGAGGTTGCAGTGAGCCAAGTTTGCACCACTGCACTCCAGCCTGGGTGACAGTGGACTCTATCTCAAAAAAAAAAACCTCTATATACATATTTGTATACATACTAGAGACCCAAAATAGATAATCAAAAAAGAGATATCATTTCTAAACATTGAGTCATGGAATAAAAGTCTATAAAAAGTGGAGAAAATGAAGATGAAATATGGGACTTATTGGACACCACCAAGCAGACCAATATATTCATAAAGAAAGTTTTGAATAATATATTATTCTAAGAAGGAAGTGGTAGAGAGGTTACTTAAGAAGTATCCACATTTCAAAGTGATGAAACAAAAAATATCACCAATCAAGAATATTTGATATGATAAAATTTACTTCAAAAATAAAGGCTTTCCAAGATAAGCAAATGCTGAGGTTGCTTGCTAGAATAATTCTACATGAAATGCTAAAGGAAATCCATTATATTGAAAACTGAAACAATGCTGGGCAACATCATTAAACCATATTAAAATATAAGGTTGTCTGTTAAAGGTAGATACACAGACATAAAATTATCTATTGTCATTCATGATGGTACATAAAACCCTTAAAACTCTGCTATAGAATTTAGAAAAAACAAATCTACATAAACCTGTTAATACATACATTCTCTAAAATGATATAGTTTGTAACATTAATGAAGTAGGGAATGTGAAGAGGTATAGTGTTTTTTTTCCTTGAGATGGAGTCTTGCTCTGTAACCCAGCTAGAGTGAAGTAATGTGATCTTAGCTCACTGCATCCTCTGCCTCCCAGGTTCAGGCAATTCTCTTGCCTCAGTCTCCCAAGTAGCTGGGACTACAGGTGAGCCACTGCACCAGCTAAGTTTTGTATTTTTAGTAGAGATGGGGTTTCACCATGTTGGTTAGGATGGTCTTGATTTCTTGACCTCATGATCCGTCAGCCTCCACTTCCCAAAGTGCTGAGATTACAGGCATCAGTCACCATGCCTGGCCAGCTCTTATATTCAATTTTAAGTAAAGTTGTTATAAGATTAAACTACGCTGTAATAACTTTAAGATATGTACACTGTATATCTCAACATAATCAAAAAATTAGAAATGAATTAATGCATGTCATTACAAAATTAATACCAACAAATGAAGGCAGTATAAAAGAAAGTGAGACAAAACATCTGCAAGAAACACAGATAACATTTTTAAAATGGTAATTTTCTTCAGAAATTTTATTACATATAAATGGGTTAAACTCACAATGAAAAAAATAAAATGGCTGAATGAATAAAGAACAAACAAGATCCTACAATATACTCTGTACAAGAGACTCACTTTAGCTGTAAGGAGTCAAAACAGGCTGAAGTAACAGGATAAAAAATATATTCCACGCAAATAGTAACCACAATTGGACAGAGAGACCAGAATTATAGTAAACAAAATATACTTTAAGTCAAAAACTGCCATGAGACAAAATTGTTATACACTGCTTAAATGGGTACATTTACAATAAATCTACAAGTTATTAATAAATATGTGTATATAATCAGGGCATCCAAATATATAAATCAAACACTGACAGAAGTAGAGCAAGAGATACAGAGTAATACAGTAACTGTAGACTTCACGACCCACCACCCTCAATAATAAATAAAAATCAGGAGATCAACAAGAAAACAGAAAACTTGGAAAACATTATAGACCAATTAGACATAACACACATGTACAGTACTCTCTAGTCAAAAGCAGAATACACAATACCCTCAACCACATATGGTAGATTCTGTTAAAACATATAACTATAACTCACAGTGATAAATTTGTATTCAATGTAATCTTTATCAAACTCCCAATGGTACTTTATTTGCAAAATATATTTTTCAGTTCTATAATTGTGTAGAAACTATGACTAACCAAGCATCATTAAAAAGGAACAAAGAGGCAACAAACAAACAAAGACCAAAGAGGCATTATGCTTTCTGACTTGAAAACACAAAGCTAAAAATAAAAACAATGTGAGCAAGATGTGATGGCTCATGCCTGTAATCCAAACAGTATGGGAGGCTGAGGTGCATAGATCACCTGGCTCAAGAGCTTGGGACCAGCCTGGGCAAAATGATGAAACTCCATCTCTGCTAAAATACAAAAAATTAGCCAGGCATGGTGGCACATGCCTGTAATCCCATCTATTCGGGAGGTTGAGGCAGGAGAATTGCTTGAACCCAGGAGGCAGAGGCTGCGATGAGCTGACATCCTATTACTACACTCCAGACTGAGAGTGAGACTCTATCTAAAAAAATTTGATACTGTCACAAAGACAAATAATTCATAGAACAGAATAGTGAGTCCAGAAATAAGCCTGTGTATATGATCAAATAATATTTCATAAGTTTGCCATGACCACATAATAGGGAAAGGAGAGTCTCTTCAATATGATGTTCAAAACTGAATATCTATTTGGGAAAACTGAAGTTGGATCCTTCCCTTGAACCATATAAAAATATTGTAAGTAGACTAAATACTGAAACTTAAGAAATACAACTAATAAAACTCTTAGAAGACAATAAAGGGAGAATGTGACACTGGTCTTGGCCCTGTTGTCTTGGATATGCCATCAAAGGCATAAGCAACAAAGAAACAGAAAACAGGACTACACCAAATTTTGAAATTTCTGCACATCAAAGGAAACATTTACTGCAGCAAAAATGTCACCCCAAAAATGGGTGAAAATATATGCAAATCACATATTTGTCAGGTGTTAATATCCAGAATAAATAACTCCTAAAACTCAACAATATAGTGGATAACTTGATTTAAAATGAACAAATGATTGAACTGACATTTCTCTAAGGATATACAAATGACCAAAATGCATCTAAAAGGATGCTCAAAATTTTCTAGTTGTTAGAGAAATGTGAAGTAAAATCACAATGACATATCACTTCACCCATTAGAGTTGTTGCTATAAAAAAATCAAATCTGTAAAGTGTTTGAAGACATTGGAATCCCTTTGCACTTTTGGTGGAGAAAAATAATTCTCTCTCTCTCTCTCTCTCTCTCTCACACACACACACACACACACACACACACAATAAAAATTCCTCAATTAAAAAGGAAATTATTATATGATCAGCAATCTCACTCTTTTGTATGCATCCAACTATGCACTGCAGAATTTAGAAGGGATATTTACACACTTATGTTTATTGCAGCATTATTCATAAAAGCCAAAAAAGAAAGCAACCCAGATATCTCAAATGATTAACAGATAAAAAAAATTGTGGGATAGGCCAGGTGTGGTGGCTCATGCCTGTAATTCCAGCATTTTGGGAGGCTGAGGCAGGACAATTGCTTGAGCCCAGGAGTTCAGGACAAACTTGGGCAACACAATGAGACCTTGCTTTTACAAAGACATGTTTTTAAATTAGTCAGGCATAGTGGTATGCACCTGTAGTCCATTGATTTAGGAGGCTAAGGTGGGAGGATCTCTTGAGTCTAAGAGGTAGATGCTGCAGTAAGCTTTAATCACACCATTGCATTCCAGTGTGGGTGACAGTGAGATCGTGTCTCAAAAATAACAACAAGGTCGGGCATGGTGACTCATGCATATAATCCCAGCACGAGGTGGGTAGATTATTTGAGGTCAGGAGTTGGAGACCAGCTTTGTCAACATGGTGAAACCCCATCTCTACTAACAATGCAAAAATTAGCCAGGCATAGTGGCAGGTGCCTGCAATCCCAGCTACTCAGGAGGCTGAAACAGAATTGCTTGAACTCGGGAGGTGGAGGTTGCAGTGAGCAGAGATCACACCATTGCACTCCAGCCTAGACAAGAGTGAGACCCTGTCTCAAATATATAGAATGCTAGTCAGCCTTAAAAGGAATTTTGTCACATTCTGTAAGGATAAGCCTTGAGAATATTATGTTAACTGAAAGAAGTAACCAACTAACACATATTTTCAGTACTGAAACACACAGAAACAGAAAGTGAAGCGTGTTTGTCCAGGACTGGAGAGAAAATAAAATTGGCAAATGTTGATGTGCTTGAGTTTTAGTTTTGAAATATGTAAGTCTGAAGGTCTTTTTTATAATAATGTAAATATGCATACCACTAGTGAAACATGTAGTTAAAAATTAAGATGGCAAATTTTATGTTTTCACTGCAATTTTTGGGGGACAAAGTTGTGCTGTCACCCAGTTTGTAGTACAATGGTGCAATCACAGTTTACTGCAACCTCAGGCTGTAGTGCAGTGGTGTAATCACAGCTCATTGCAACCTTGACTCTGCAGGTTCAAGCAATCCTCCCACCTCAGCCTCTAGAGTAACTGGGACTAGGCACACACCACCACAACTGGTGGGGTTTTGTATTTTATCTACATGGTGGGGTTTTGCCATGTTGCCCAGGTAGGTCTCAAACTCCTGAGCTCAAGTCATCTGCCCACCTCTGCCTCCCAAGTGCTGGGATTACAAGTGCAAGCCACCCTGCTCAGCTTTTCTTGCTTTTTTAAAAGCTGAAGCTGGGCGTGATGGCTCATGCTTGTAATCTCAGCACTTTGGGAGGCTGAGATGAGTGAGCACAGAAGATTGAGACCAGCCTGGCCAACATGGTGAAACTCCATATCCACTAAAAATACAAAAATTAGCCAGGCATGCTACTTAGGAGGCTGAGGTAGAATTGCCTGCACCTGGGAGCTGGAGATTGCAGTGAGAAGAGCAGGCACCACTGCCTTCCAGACTGGATGACAAGAGCCAAACTGCATCTCCAAAAAAAAAATAACTAACAATAGCCTTACATTTCCAAGTAAAGGAAAAATACCAATGTCATAAAATGAGACTCTATACAAAATAAGCATTTTGGAATAAATCATATTATCATTTTGATATATGATGAAGAAAGTTGATAAAATTCTCATGACACCTTTTTGCCTGCAATAAACTTGAACTTGGAAATGATTTTTTTTTACTTTGAGGAAATTTATATTTTATTTAAAAATTAAATTATGTTAACATGTAATGGGTTTATTATTATTTTAAAGGAGTAAATAAAGTTTTTAAATTTCTCAGTTTTAATTTCTTTTTAAAAATTATACTTTTAAGTTCTGGAGTACATGTGCAGGTCATGCAGATTGTTATATAGGCATACACATGCCATGGTGGTTTGCTGCATGTATCCCCCATCACCTATATTAGGTATTTCTCCTGATGTTATCCCTCCCCAATCCCCCACCACCTGCCATCTCTCCTCTAGCCCTCTCCATGTCCCAACAAGCCCCAGTGTGTGATGTTTCCCTCCCTGTGTCCATGCCTTCTCATTGTTCAACACCCACTTATGAGTGAGAACATGTGGTGTTTGGTTTTCTGTTCTTGTGTCAGTTTGCTGAGAATGATGGTTTCCAGCTTCATCCATGTCCCTA
>CM038413.1:35377568-35454034 GCA_021498475.1 Saguinus midas | reverse complement strand
GCCTGAGATTTTGTTATTTTCCACATTAGCCATCCACATTTCCTGCCTTGTGTATCCCTTTTTTTTTGTCAGGTGAGAAGCCTATCCTGGCACTCCTATTGGCCTGTAGAACCACCTTGCTTGGGAAGGGCCCCAGGACCCAGGATAATACCTGTGCCTCCTGCCCAGAACCCTCCAAACAGGCCCAATGGTAATAATGGTGCCTGTTCTCCTGTTTCTGCCGCTCCTTCTGGTTCCTGCTATTTCTGGGTCCCCCAGGAATCCCAAGATGGTGAGTGGGGAAAGCAAGGCATGGGTGATGCAGAGGACTGGAAGGAGGTGAGGAACAGGACATGTGGCTGGGAGAAGGGCCAGATGCAGCTGGGATTTCCTGGCATACAGCAAGAAATGTTGCACGAGGCTGTTAACTCACTCAGCTCACACACTTCCAGGAGCATTTGGGGAGTCTCTGCCCTCACCCTAAATAAATTATTCAGGAATCTGAATCTAAAACCCTTAGTTCACAGTGAAAACAAAGACTCCAAAGACCAAGTGACCTGACTGGGGTCAGCAAGCCAGGACGGAGCAGGAATCACATTCCTGCAGCTGCTTCTGCTCCTGTTCCTTCCCTTCTTCCAATGGCTGGGTACACCTGCCTGACGCTGAGGGAAAGAGAGAGCAGGCCCAAGGGGAAAGTGGGAAGGAGGTGAGCTGGAGGATGGTGCTAGAAGAAACCTGTGCCCTGAGCCCACACTCAGACACAGCTGCAGTGGGTCTGGAAGGTAAGTCGCCTGAGAGAAGACAGTGGGAGCTTGGGGATGTCAAGAGTCTAGGACAGGGAAGGAGGCTGTTTGCTGCATCAGAATCTTCAGGATGAGTACATTGAACCTAATGGCTTCTCAACTGTGTGAATTTAAAATTCATGACATTTACAAATTGTCAGAAAAGGTGTTACATGTTCCTTGTTTAACAATCCCTTTGGAATGTTAATCCCATTATGCACCAAAATCTGAATTATTCAGGGTTCTTCAGAGAAACAGAGCTAATAGGTAGTACACATAGACATGTATATATGTACATGTATATACACATACTACATACACTGTATACACATGCATGTGTGAACACACAGAAAGATATATATGTGTGTGCAAAAGACAGAGAGAAAGTGGAGGTTTATTTTAAGGAATTGACTCACACTATTGGGAGGAGTAGCAAGTCCTGAATCTTCAGAGCATGCCAGCAGCCTAGATGCCCAGAGAAGAGTGGATGTCTTAGTCCTGAGTCTGAGGGAAGACTGTAGAAGGAATTCTTTTCTTTAGGGAACCCTGAGGCTTTTTCTCTTAAGGGATTCAACTGATTCTATGAGGGCCACCACTGTGGAGAATAATTTCCTTTACTCAAGGTATACTAATTTGGTTGTAAATTAAAACAAATTGTGGGTGCATATATATATATGTTTGTATATATTTATGGGGCACATGAGATGTTTTGATTCAGGCATGCAATGTGAAATAATCACATCATGGAGAATGAGGTATCCATCCTCAAGTATTTATCCTTTGTGTAACAGATGATCCAATTATACTCTTTGGGTTATTTTGAAGTATACAATTAAATTACAATTATTATTATTACTTTTCTTAGATGGAGTCTTGGTCTGTTACCCAGGCTGGAGTACAGTGGTGTGATCTTGGCTCATTGCAACCTCCATCTGTCTGGTTCTAGCAATTTTCTTGCCTCAGCCTTTGGAGTAGCTGGGATCACAGGTATGCACTCCCATACCTGGCTAACTTATGTGTTTTAGTAGAGATGGGGTTTTACCATGTTGGCCAGACTTGTTTTGAACTCATGACCTCAAGTGATCCACCTGCCTCAGATTCCCAGAGTGCTGGGATTACAGGCTGCCCCTGGCCTCAATTAAATTACTATTGACCATAGTCACCTTGTTTGTGCTATCAAATAGTAGGTCTTACTCATTCTTTCTATATTTCTATACCCATTAACCATCCTCCCAGTTTCCCCATCCCTGCCAATACCCTTCCCAGCCTTTGGTAACCATCCTTCTACTCTATGTCCATGAATTCAATTGTAAGGTCTACTGATTTAAAGGCTAATCACATTTAGAAGCTCATGAGCAAGAATAATTTTAGCAATTGAAATAGGAATCTGCCATATGACCTCCAACCTTATTAACGTCTGTGGAAATTGTATCATAAAATAATAATGAAACTATTATGGAAATGTCCCCTCTCCAGCTCCCAGCTTGCATCAAAATGCAAGGTACAATCCTAGAATTCTGAGCTCCGTCCTAGTCTTCACTTGTGCTAATCCAGTCTGGATCATTTCTTGCATTTTCTAGTAAATTATCCTTACTACCCTTTTAACTGTATGTATTTGTCAGGTTAAACTAGAAATGTAAATTTGGGTTTTTGTGGTTGTCGTTGTTGTTGAGATGGAGTTTCACTCTATCCTCAGGATAGAGTGTAGTGGCACGACCTTGGTTTGCTGAAACCTCTGCATCTCTGTTCAAGTGATTCTCCTGCCTCAGCTTCCTGTGTAACTGGGATTACAGGCCTGCACAACCATTCCCAAATAATTTTGTATTTTTAGTA
Organism: Saguinus midas; assembly: GCA_021498475.1. NCBI lineage: Eukaryota > Metazoa > Chordata > Mammalia > Primates > Cebidae > Saguinus > Saguinus midas. The sequence goes on along the minus strand of CM038413.1, from coordinate 35,451,440 downwards.
GAGATGGTGTTTCACCATGTTGGCCAGACTGGTCTTGAACTCCTGACCTCAAGTGATCCACCTGCCTCAGATTCCCAGAGTGCTGGGATTACAGGCTGCCCCTGGCCTCAATTAAATTACTATTGACCATAGTCACCTTGTTTGTGCTATCAAATAGTAGGTCTTACTCATTCTTTCTATATTTCTATACCCATTAACCATCCTCCCAATTTCCCCCCATCCCTGCCAATACCCTTCCCAGCCTTTGGTAACCATCCTACTCTCTATGTCCATGAATTCAATTGTAAGGTCTACTGATTTAAAGGCTAATCACATTTAGAAGCTCATGAGCAAGAATAATTTTAGCAATTGAAATAGGAATCTGCCATATGACCTCCAACCTTATTAACGTCTGTGGAAATTGTATCATAAAATAATAATGAAACTATTATGGAAATGTCCCCCTCTCCCAGCTCCCAGCTTGCATCAAAATGCAAGGTACAATCCTAGGAATTCTGAGCTCCGTCCTAGTCTTCACTTGTGCTAATCCAGTCTGGATCATTTCTTGCATTTTCTAGTAAATTATCCTTACTACCCTTTTTAACTGTATGTATTTGTCAGGTTAAACTAGAAATGTAAATTTGGGTTTTTTTTTGTGGTTGTCGTTGTTGTTGAGATGGAGTTTCACTCTATCCTCAGGATAGAGTGTAGTGGCACGACCTTGGTTTGCTGAAACCTCTGCATCTCTGTTCAAGTGATTCTCCTGCCTCAGCTTCCTGTGTAACTGGGATTACAGGCCTGCACAACCATTCCCAAATAATTTTGTATTTTTAGTAGAGATGGGGTTTTACCATGTTGGCCAGGCTGGTCTCCAACTCTTTATCTCAAGGGATCCTCCTGCCTTGGCCTCCCAAAGTGCTGGGATTACAGATATGAGGCACCAAGCCCTCATGTTCATTTCTTTCACATGTCAGATTCCATGCACATTGGACAAGGTTCCTTTCCTCCATAGGGTGACTCAGATCTGGGCTAATGGCATATTGGGGGGTTTTCATATTTTTCTGTAGCCTTCGAAGTTGTCATCTCAAGGGATGAGAAAAGAGCGGGCAAATCAGCTGGCAGGGTCTTGGAAAGGAGAAAGACATCACTTCTGCACATTCTCTTTTGACAAAACTCAGTCACATGGTCCCAATGTATCTTTGAGGAATGAGCGATACTATCTTCTTATGTGCCAAGCAGAGAAAACAATGTAGTTGAAGACACAAGATGATTTCTGGGTCCCCAGGAATCCCAAGATGGTGAGTGGGAAAGCAAGGCATGGGTGATGCAGAGGACTGGAAGGAGGTGAGGAACAGGACATGTGGCTGGGAGAAGGGCCAGATGCAGCTGGGATTTCCTGGCATACAGCAAGAAATGTTGCACGAGGCTGTTAACTCACTCAGCTCACACACTTCCAGGAGCATTTGGGGAGTCTCTGCCCTCACCCTAAATAAATTATTCAGGAATCTGAATCTAAAACCCTTAGTTCACAGTGAAAACAAAGACTCCAAAGACCAAGTGACCTGACTGGGGTCAGCAAGCCAGGACGGAGCAGGAATCACATTCCTGCAGCTGCTTCTGCTCCTGTTCCTTCCCTTCTTCCAATGGCTGGGTACACCTGCCTGACGCTGAGGGAAAGAGAGAGCAGGCCCAAGGGGAAAGTGGGAAGGGAGGTGAGCTGGAGGGATGGTGCTAGAAGAAACCTGTGCCCTGAGCCCACACTCAGACACAGCTGCAGTGGGTCTGGAAGGTAAGTCGCCTGAAGAGAAGACAGTGGGAGCTTGGGGATGTCAAGAGTCTAGGACAGGGGAAGGAGGCTGTTTGCTGCATCAGAATCTTCAGGATGAGTACATTGAACCTAATGGCTTCTCAACTGTGTGAATTTAAAATTCATGACATTTACAAATTGTCAGAAAAGGTGTTACATGTTCCTTGTTTAACAATCCCTTTGGAATGTTAATCCCATTATGCACCAAAATCTGAATTATTCAGGGTTCTTCAGAGAAACAGAGCTAATAGGTAGTACACATAGACATGTATATATGTACATGTATATACACATACTACATACACTGTATACACATGCATGTGTGAACACACAGAGAAAGATATATATGTGTGTGTGCAAAAGACAGAGAGAAAGTGGAGGTTTATTTTAAGGAATTGACTCACACTATTGGGAGGAGTAGCAAGTCCTGAATCTTCAGAGCATGCCAGCAGCCTAGATGCCCAGAGAAGAGTGGATGTCTTAGTCCTGAGTCTGAGGGAAGACTGTAGAAGGAATTCTTTTTCTTTAGGGAACCCCTGAGGCTTTTTCTCTTAAGGGATTCAACTGATTCTATGAGGGCCACCACTGTGGAGAATAATTTCCTTTACTCAAGGTATACTAATTTGGTTGTAAATTAAAACAAATTGTGGGTGCATATATATATATGTTTGTATATATTTATGGGGCACATGAGATGTTTTGATTCAGGCATGCAATGTGAACTAATCACATTATGAAGAATGAGGTATCCATCCCCTCAAGTATTTATCCTTTGTGTAACAGATGATCCAATTATACTCTTTGGGTTATTTTGAAGTATACAATTAAATTACAATTATTATTATTACTTTTCTTAGATGGAGTCTTGGTCTGTTACCCAGGCTGTGAGTACAGTGGTGTGATCTTGGCTCATTGCAACCTCCATCTGTCTGGTTCTAGCAATTTTCTTGCCTCAGCCTTTGGAGTAGCTGGGATCACAGGTATGCACTCCCATACCTGGCTAACTTATGTGTTTTTGGTAGAGATGGTGTTTCACCATGTTGGCCAGACTAGTCTTGAACTCCTGACCTCAAGTGATCCACCTGCCTCAGATTCCCAGAGTGCTGGGATTACAGGCTGCCCCTGGCCTCAATTAAATTACTATTGACCATAGTCACCTTGTTTGTGCTATCAAAGAGTAGGTCTTATTTATTCTTTTCTTTTCTTTGAGACTGAGTTGCCCAAGCTGGGGTACAGTGATGCAATCCTGGCTTATTACAACCTCCACCTCCTGGGTTCAAGTGATTCTCTGGCCTCAGCCTTCCGAGTTGCTAGGACTGCAGGTGTATGCCACCACACCCAGCTAATTTATGTATTTTTGTAGAGATGGGTTTTCACCATGTTGGCCAGACTTGTTTTGAACTCATGACCTCAAGTGATCCACCTGCCTCAGATTCCCAGAGTGCTGGGATTACAGGCTGCCCCTGGCCTCAATTAAATTACTATTGACCATAGTCACCTTGTTTGTGCTATCAAAGAGTAGGTCTTATTTATTCTTTTCTTTTCTTTGAGACTGAGTTGCCCAAGCTGGGGTACAGTGATGCAATCCTGGCTTATTACAACCTCCACCTCCTGGGTTCAAGTGATTCTCTGGCCTCAGCCTTCCGAGTTGCTAGGACTGCAGGTGTATGCCACCACACCCAGCTAATTTATGTATTTTTGTAGAGATGGGTTTTCACCATGTTGGCCAGACTTGTTTTGAACTCATGACCTCAAGTGATCCACCTGCCTCAGATTCCCAGAGTGCTGGGATTACAGGCTGCCCCTGGCCTCAATTAAATTACTATTGACCATAGTCACCTTGTTTGTGCTATCAAAGAGTAGGTCTTATTTATTCTTTTCTTTTCTTTGAGACTGAGTTGCCCAAGCTGGGGTACAGTGATGCAATCCTGGCTTATTACAACCTCCACCTCCTGGGTTCAAGTGATTCTCTGGCCTCAGCCTTCCGAGTTGCTAGGACTGCAGGTGTATGCCACCACACCCAGCTAATTTATGTATTTTTGTAGAGATGGGTTTTCACCATGTTGGCCAGGCTGGTCTCCAACTCTTTATCTCAAGGGATCCTCCTGCCTTGGCCTCCCAAAGTGCTGGGATTACAGGCTGCCCCTGGCCTCAATTAAATTACTATTGACCATAGTCACCTTGTTTGTGCTATCAAAGAGTAGGTCTTATTTATTCTTTTTCTTTTCTTTTCTTTGAGACTGAGTTGCCCAAGCTGGGGTACAGTGATGCAATCCTGGCTTATTACAACCTCCACCTCCTGGGTTCAAGTGATTCTCTGGCCTCAGCCTTCCGAGTTGCTAGGACTGCAGGTGTATGCCACCACACCCAGCTAATTTATGTATTTTTTGTAGAGATGGGTTTTCACCATGTTGGCCAGACTTGTTTTGAACTCATGACCTCAAGTGATCCACCTGCCTCAGATTCCCAGAGTGCTGGGATTACAGGCTGCCCCTGGCCTCAATTAAATTACTATTGACCATAGTCACCTTGTTTGTGCTATCAAATAGTAGGTCTTACTCATTCTTTCTATATTTCTATACCCATTAACCATCCTCCCAGTTTCCCCCCATCCCTGCCAATACCCTTCCCAGCCTTTGGTAACCATCCTTCTACTCTCTATGTCCATGAATTCAATTGTAAGGTCTACTGATTTAAAGGCTAATCACATTTAGAAGCTCATGAGCAAGAATAATTTTAGCAATTGAAATAGGAATCTGCCATATGACCTCCAACCTTATTAACGTCTGTGGAAATTGTATCATAAAATAATAATGAAACTATTATGGAAATGTCCCCCTCTCCCAGCTCCCAGCTTGCATCAAAATGCAAGGTACAATCCTAGGAATTCTGAGCTCCGTCCTAGTCTTCACTTGTGCTAATCCAGTCTGGATCATTTCTTGCATTTTCTAGTAAATTATCCTTACTACCCTTTTTAACTGTATGTATTTGTCAGGTTAAACTAGAAATGTAAATTTGGGTTTTTTTTGTGGTTGTCGTTGTTGTTGAGATGGAGTTTCACTCTATCCTCAGGATAGAGTGTAGTGGCGCGACCTTGGTTTGCTGAAACCTCTGCATCTCTGTTCAAGTGATTCTCCTGCCTCAGCTTCCTGTGTAACTGGGATTACAGGCCTGCACAACCATTCCCAAATAATTTTGTATTTTTAGTAGAGATGGGGTTTTACCATGTTGGCCAGGCTGGTCTCCAACTCTTTATCTCAAGGGATCCTCCTGCCTTGGCCTCCCAAAGTGCTGGGATTACAGGTATGAGGCACCAAGCCCTCATGTTCATTTCTTTCACATGTCAGATTCCATGCACATTGGACAAGGTTCCTTTCCTCCATAGGGTGACTCAGAGATCTGGGCTAATGGCATATTGGGGGGTTTTCATATTTTTCTGTAGCCTTCGAAGTTGTCATCTCAAGGGATGAGAAAAAGAGCGGGCAAATCAGCTGGCAGGGTCTTGGAAAAGGAGAAAGACATCACTTCTGCTCACATTCTCTTTTGACAAAACTCAGTCACATGGTCCCAATGTATCTTTGAGGAATGAGCGATACTATCTTCTTATGTGCCAAGCAGAGAAAACAATGTAGTTGAAGACACAAGATGATCTCTGAGATACCATCCCTAGCATGAAAGTAGAGCATATTCACTTGAGTAAGCTCCCAGTGGTGAGAGGTTGAGGGCAGGACAAAGAGCTGGGGAGGAAGAGGCCAGTAGGCAGGTCTTCCCTCCTGGCTCTCTGCAGCCCCACAGTAGGACCCTTGCATGGAACTCAACCACCAGAGTCTTTTCTTTTGCAGGTCGTTACTCTTTGACCTGTGTCTACACTGGGCTATCCAAGCCTGTTGAAGAAATCCCCAAGTTTCAGGCCTTTGGCTTCCTCAATGACCTTTCCTTCTTTGACTACAACAGTGAAGACAGGAAGTCACAGCCCCTGGCAACCTGGAGACAGGTAGAAGGAATAGAGGACTGAGAGCAGGACAGCCAACTTCAGAAGGCTGGAGAGGACACCTTCATGGAGACCCTGAACAACATCATGGAGTATTGCAATGACGGTAATGATCAGTGAACAGACTGCAGGGTGGAAGGTCTAACCCAAGAGGCAGCCCCCCAAGTATGAGTGGCAAGAGGTCAGAAGGATGGAAATAGTCCCAATCCCAGAGGAGGAACAGGAGGCACAGCAAAAATGCAGACATTTCTGCATCCCTTTCACCTCACAGCAGATGTGGTCCCTCCTTCCCCATCGATTGTCCCATCCTCATCCCAGGCCTCAGCTTACACAGAAAGTGATGGCAGAGTCACTTCTTATTCAGGCACCTCTGACCTCTCCCTTCACACCCCAGCCATCAAAGACTGATCCCCCGTGAGAAGGCATCAGACTCATCCTTGTCCAGGGAGGTCGCCTGGAGAGTAAGTCATTCTCAAAGTCACTCAGACCTGAGCTTACCTGATGGCTCTGCAGTCCTCTTAGCTGTTGACAGTGAAAGTTTCCCAAAATATGTGGTCGAGGCCTGCAAACATTGGAGCATTGAGACCTATCCCCAAACAGTTTTGTCATATTTAACTATGTCTATTTCCATGAAGAATGTCAGTCTGTCCTGGTCTCTCTTGCAGCTCCATTGTCTAGGACAGGGTGCAGCCAACATTTGGGCAATTGAAATTTGTGGAATGAACAGAGAAAAGCACCCAGCACACAACATAGTCCATGCTCAGGGCTCAGAAAGTCCTGGATTCAATACCACAAGATTTTAGAATTCTCTGAAGCCCTAAAGTTCCTTCTCTCCACAAGATGCAGAATGGGGAAGGGTCACCTGCACTGTGGTTGGAGGAGCTGGTGGCAGAGCCCGTGCAGAGATGGCGTCTATGCCCCCAGCCCAGCACTCTTTCTCCTAAACCACACTACCAGCCCCAAGGCAGCCAACCTCAGGCCTGATGTTAGATTATCATAGAATGGCTGTCAGAAGATGGGATTCTAAGTGCAAAAATGCCCAAGATGCTATATGGGATTTGAAGGTTTCCAAAAGGAGCAAGAAAGAGATAGGCAGACATTTGAAGGTATGGGATGAGAGATCTTGGTAAGGAAAATGGCCCACGCTGTGTGTCAGCAATAGGAGAGAATGGGGAACAGGTGATCAGGAAAGATGCTGAGAGAAGCTTTGATGAACAGAAATAGAAATGACAAAGTGGATAATTACGAGGAAGGAAGATGAAGAGGTGAATGCAGGGTATTAGAAAATAATAGTAGGCAGGGCATGGTGGCTCACTCCTGTAATCCCAGCACTTTGGGAGGCTGAGGGAGATGGATCACCAGAGGTCAGGAGTTTGAGACCAGTCTCTACTAATAATACACAAATAGCCTGGCATTGTGGCACGTATCTGTAGTCCCAGCTACTCAGGAGGCTGAGGCAGGAAAATCACTTGAACCCAGGAGGTGGAGGTTGCAGTGAGCCAAGATCCTGCTATTGTACTCCAGCCTGGGTGACAAGCGAAACTTTGTCTAAAAATAATAATAATAATAGTAGCTGACACTTACTGAGCACTTACTTTGTGTCAGGCCCATCTATGAGCATATTTAATGCCCAGAATAACCCCCTAAAACAGTGCTCTTAGCATTGCCATTTCAGAGGTGAGGAAATAGAGGCACAGAGAGGTGAATGGCTCCAGTTCAAGCAACACACCAGGTGGGGGTGGGAGAGAGACCTGGGACTTGAGCCCAGACAGCTTGAGAGCTGTGAGAGTCTGTGCCAACAGCACCACCAGTACTGGCTAAACACCTGCTTTTATTTTTATTGTTTTAAATACAGTCTAGCTCTGTCACCCAGGCTGGAGTGCAGTGGCTCAATCTTGGCTCATTGCAACTTCTACCTCCTGGGTTCAAGTGATTCTCCTGCCTAGCCTCCTGAGTAGCTGGGACTACAGACATGCCCCACCATGCCTGGCTAATATTTTTGTATTTTTAGTAGAGACAGGTTTTCACCATATTGGCCAGGCTGGTCTGAAACTCCTGACCTTGTGATCCACTTGCCTTGGCCTCCCAAAGTGCTGGAATTACAGGTATGGGCCACGACGCACCACAGGTGCTGACTAGCACCTGATTTTATAATTAGAATGCAGAGGCTGTGTCCCCATGTCCTCTGGAGGTCAATTTCTGAGAGTTGTGGCTAATGGGCAAGAAGGTAGGGACTTCAGAGATTTGAGATAACAATATCAAACACCAGAAAGGAAGAAAGAAGTGATCAGATTAGGGTTACTTAGGTAACAATATGAACTCCATCTAGAATGGAGAAAAATAGCCTTCCTTTACTCATGAAATCACAAGTAATTTCTATCCAATTTGAAAGTACGCTTTTGTGTGGTTGTGACAGCTTCCTCAGGAATCAGCAGAAAGTCAAACAAATAATTGTCCTTAGAAGAGATGCTGTCAAAGAGATAGAAATCTATCCATATTCTGTAGCTTTTTTTTTTTTGAGATGAAGTTTTGCTCTTGTCACCCATACTGGAGTGCAATGGCATGATCTTGGCTCACTATAACCTCTGCCTCCTGGGTCCAAGTGATCCTCCAGTCTCAGGCTCCTGAGTAGCTGAGAATATAAGTTACAGGCATGTGTCACTATGCCTGGTTAATTTTGTTTGATTTTTGTTGAGACAAAGTCTTGCTCTGTCATTCAGGCTGGAGTACAATGGTACAATCTTTGCTCACTACAACTTCTGCCCCCGCCAGGTTCAAGTGATTCTCCTGCCTCAGCCTCCCAAGCAGCTGAGATTACAGGTATATGCCAGCATGTTCAGCTACATTTTGTACTTTTAGTAGAGATGGGGGTCTTACCATGTTGGCCAGGCTGATCTCAAACTCCTGACCTCAGGTGATCCTTCTGCCTCAGCCTCTCCCGAAGTGCTGGGATTACAGGCATGATCTAGGTCTCAGATTCACATTCCTTTAAGGCCCAAAGTAAACCACTTAAATTTTGAATTATTTCATTTCATAGGACCTATTTGTCGGGGACAGTGAAGAGTCAGGAGGACTAATTTGTGTACAGATAGTGGCCTAGAAGGGGTTATGCTCTGGCTTATTTCTGTGTCCATGCAGGTTTGGGGACTATGATAAAGTGACTCAGAAGTCTAGGGGATTGGATGGACCAGGCTGTTGCCACAGATTTAGGTTCTAGGAAAAGGGATAAGCCAAAAGTCCTCCAGGCCTTCTCGCTTCCTTCTCAGAATAGGAGAACTGGATCTTAATATTAGCAGGGTAGTGCTGGTGATTGTACTTTTCCTGGCCAAATTATATAACATGCTTTAACAAATGCAGCCACTTTCTATTGCTTCTAATTTGAACTTGAGTTTTCATTTGTGTTAGTTTCAAACAAAGAAGGTACATGAGAGTTAATTTTTTTACCTAACATAACCTCCCAGGTGAAACTAAGCTTTTTTTTGGAAACAGTCTCCTTCTGTTGCCCAGGCTGGAGTGCAGTGGCAAAACTTGGCTCACTGCAACCTCCACCTCCTGAAACCAATAAGCTGTAACTAAGGTTATAAACCTAATCACAAATGTACAGGATATTTTCAAAAAGATGCAGTTTTTATAAAATATAGAATCTTCAAAGGTAGGTCAGAGAAAGGAAAATCCAAGATGGTTCATGGAGGGGAAGAGAATCAACAAATGTTCATGCAGATATCAAATCAGAAAGGACTCATTTCCTAAGCCAGAAATTGAACCCTGAACCCAGGCTGCCCCTGTGAGACAGCGAAGCCCAGCTACTGAGCTGCAACACTGAGCAGTCTCCACTGGAGTCTCCGAGAAGAAGCCGACAGCAGCCAATTTTGAGCTTGCAAAGGTTTCTAACTGCTCCAGATCATTTTTAGGGTTGACTATAACATAAACTTCAAAACTTCTGTACGCTAGATGGTAGAAACCAAGAGAAAATACTGCCACATGGCTAGAAGGTCAAACTCCCAAGAACATAACACAAGAGGGAAACTTCACCCATTTGTTTTGTTGTTGTTGTTTGTTTGTTTCAGAAACTTCTTTTTTGTTTCTTTGTGTGTTTTTTTTTTTTTTGAGACAAAGTCTTGCTCTGTCTCCCAGGCTGGAGTGCAGATGCATGGGCTCGGCTCACTTCAACCTCTGTCTCCTGGGTTCAAGCAATTCTCCCTTTCTCAGTCTCCTGAGTAGCTGGGACTACAGGTGCCCACCCCCAAAACTGGCTAATATTTGTATTTTTAGTAGAGATGAGGTTTTTCTCTGTTGGCCAGGCTGGTTTTGAATTCCTGTTGTCAGGTGATTTTCCCACCTCAGCTTCACAAAGTACTGGGATTACAAGCATGCACCACTGTGCTCAGCCTGTTTCAGAGACTTCTTAGCAGAAGTTTCAACATGTAGTCTCTGGGTAAGATGGTGGTCCAGATAACAGAAAATATAGGAAAGGGAAAGAGAGAGGGAGAGAAAGAGAGGCATTGCCTGTGGCACAGCAGGAAAGATGAGGCACTCAGGAAAGCTAGAGAAAGACTCATGCATTGCACTGATTCAAAAGTTTAGGTGGCTGCTTGTTGGTTATGAAAGAATCTTCCTTGTGGAATTCCAATCAGCTCTCAAGTTTTCCACTCCTAGGAGGAAAAAGCTTCCCATGTTCCATTATCCTGTACTGGCCTAATTCTGTCAGCCACGGCCATCAGCAAAAAGTTGAAAGCAGATCAATCCAAAGGCAGGGCTGGGCATGGTGGCTCATGCCTATAATCCCAACACTTTGGGAGACCTAGGTGGGTGGATCGGGAGTTCAAGACCAGTCTGGGCCGGGCATGGTGCTTCAAGCCTGTAATCCCAGCCCTTTGGGAGGCCGAGGCAAGTGGATCACGAGGTCAAGAGATCAAGACCATCCTGGTCAACATGGTGAAACCCCATCTCTACTAAAAATACAAAAAATTAGCTGGGCATGGTGGTGTGTGCCTGTAATTCCAGCTACTCAGGAGGCTGAGGCAGAATTGCCTGAACCCAGGAGGTGGAGCTTGTGGTGAGCTGAGATCGCGCCATTGCACTCCAGCCTGGGTAATGAGTGAAACTCCATCTCAAAAAAAAAAGAATGCTTACATTTATTTCTTGAGTATATGCTAAACAAGGGGTGGATTATTCATGAGTTTTACAAGAAAGGGGTGGGCAACTTCCAGAAGTAAGTATTTCTCTTCTTTTTAGACCATGTAACTTTCTGATGTTGCCGTGGCATTCGTTAACTGGCATGGCACTGGAAGGGAATGTCTTTAGCATGTTAATGCATCATAATTAGCATGTGACGATCTGTGAGGACATTTAGAGATCACTTCCTTTCCCATCTTGGTTTTGGTGGATTTTCGTGGCTTCTTTACTGCAAACTCTTTCATCAGCGAAGTCTTTGTGAACTATATCTTGTGCCAATCTCCTGTTTATCCTGTGACAGAATGCCTAACCTCATCAAAATGCACTCTGTTAGTCTAAGCCCCATTTTATCCAGCACCTATTCGAGATGCAGTTGATCTGGTTGAAACGCATCTGATGTGGCTACAGAGTGCTGGAATGTGGCTTGTCTGAACTGCAATGTGCTAGAAAATTAAAATACAAGGTTACACTCAAAGATTTAGCTTCAAAAATTTATATGCTTTATTAACCATTACATACTAATCACATACTAAAATAACAATATTTTGGATATATTGAGCTGATTAAATTGTTACAATCAATTCCACCTGTTTCTTTCATTTTTATTTTGAGACAGAGTCTCTCTGTCAACAGGCTGGAGTGCAGTGGTGCAATCTCAGCTCACTGCAACCTCTGCCTCCCAGGTTCAAGCAATTCTCCTGCCTCAGCCTCCCAAGTAGCTGGGATTATAAGTGCCTGTCACCACGCCCAGCTAAATTTTTGTATTTTTAGTAGAGATGGGTTTTTGCAATATTAGCCAGGCTGGTCTCAAACTCTTCAGGTGGTCCACCACCTCGGCCTCTCAAATTGCTGAAATTACAGGCATGAGCCACTGCACCCGGCCCTACATTTTTCTTTTTACTTTTTAACGTTTGGCTACTAGAAAATTCAAATTTTACATGTGGTTCATATTTTACTGCAGAGATTGCCTCCTCTTTGAAATCTCAAGCTACCCAGATGTATTAGTCCATGTTCACACTACTGTAATGTTTATACAAATACCTCAGACTGCAATTTTTTTAAAAAGTGGTTTAATTGGATTATAGTTCTAAATGGCTAAGGAATCCTCAGGAAACTTACAATCATGACGAGGAGAGAAGATGAAAGGAAAGCAAGGCACATCTTTACAGGGTGGAAGAGCATGGGGATGGGGGAGAAGTGCCACATTTTTAAATCATCAGATATCTTGAGAGCTCTCAGTCACAAGAACAGCATGAGGATAATCCGACCCAGTGATCCAATCACCTCCCACCCAGTCCCTGCTCTGACACATGGGAATTACAATCTTTTTCTTTTTTTGAGACAGAGTCTCACTCTGTAGCCCAAGCTGGAGTGCAGTGGCTCATTCTCAGCTCATTGGAACCTCCACCTACCAGATTCAAGCAGTCTCCTGCCTCAGCCTCCTGAGAAGCTAGGACTACAGGTGTGTGCACCCACACCTGGCTAATTTTTGTAGTTTAAATTAGAGACAGTGTTTCACCATATTCACCAGTCTGGTCTGAACTCCTGACCTCGTGATCCACCCATCTGGGCCTTCCAAAGTGCTGGAATTACAGGTGTGAACCACCACACTCAACTCAGAATTACAATATTAAATGAGATTTGGGAAGAGCCACAGAGCCAAACCAAATCACTGCAAAGGATCTGTAGCAAGAAAGGTCGTAAAATCCAAAATTTTAAAATAATTATCATGCTTTTTCAATTTATGAATAACTGAATTATACATATATATATATATATATATATATATATATATGTATATGATGTTATACACAAGGTTAAAGGCAAATATCCTCTGGGTTGGCCTGGTTCAGATCAGGGAAGAAACCCTCTGCCTGTAAAGCCTGCAGCCTAGGCTGTTAATTTTGCTTCATTCAGGCCAGTGTCTGATCAAATTTTCTGTCTCAGGGCCTGAAGGCTGCGTCCTGAAACCTTATCCAGTCAGGGGCAGTAAATTAGAAACTGCCCAATCAGGTGTCCATAAGGACACTTCCTTAATGTTGCAGGTCCTTTGTGTTTCTCCATATCCAGAGTTCCAGTTCTTCTCTTCACTGCTCTGCATCCTCTGTTCCTACAGGCCAAGCCTCTGTGGCCCTGTGTCCTGCAGGTATTTCCAGATTTATGGCTAAAAGACCGGGACCCCTTGGAAGCCGAGAAATGGTGAGTGCTGAGTCTGTCATGCTGAGAAAGGGGTGGTGGCTGGTTGAACTGGCTGAAAGTGGCTGTAGCAGGACCCAAACTTCCTCGCAGTCAGCTCTGAAGTCTGAGGATCCAAATTCTCATTGGCCCAGCTCAGCTCTTAGTCCCCTGGAGCTGTAAGATGCTGCCTGGGCCAGCAGCTGGGACATTGGGAGTTCTGTCTTTTTCCTCTGCTGAGGCTTTGCCCTGGGCTGGAGCCCTCTATGGGTAGCTCTGTGCTCCCAGCACCTCATCTCACCCAGATTGTTCAGGGATGGGAAAGTCATGGGGGGGGCGGATCCTGACTCAAGGTGCAGGATTCATGAGTGGAAAAAGCTGTGGTAACTGGGGTCCCTATTTCCTTATTTTTCCTTTTAGAAATGGATCAGAGTCACTGTAAAAATATTAGAGAATTTGATTAAAGTGTGATTAAAGAATCAGAGTGCCCAGCTATGGTTTATGGGTTGTGGTCCATGGGAAAGACTTGAAGAAAAGTCTGTTGTAAGTTGCATAATGAGGCAAACCAAATTCAATAATTGAATTGGTACAGTTATGTAGTTTCCTTATTTGTAAGATCCAGGTAAAAATTCATTGGTTATGTAATCAGATTAATAGGCATTTTGTGGTTGACCAGGCTTGATTTATTTCTCCAACATACATAGTAACTCCAAAAATGCTTTTTTTTCTGAGATGTAGACTTGCTCTGTTGCCCAGGCTGGAGTGGAATGAATGGCATGCTCTCGGTTCACTGCAACCTTGGTCTCCTGGATTCAAGTGATTCTCCCAACTCAGGTTCTGGAGTAGCTGGGATTACAGGCACCTGCCACCACACTCAAATATTTTTTGTATTTTAGTAGAGACAGGGTTTTACCATGTTGGCCAGGCTCATCTCGAACTCCTGGCCTCATGTGATCCACCTGCCCCAGCCTCCCAAACTGCTGGGATTACAGGTGTGAGCCACCACTCCTTGGCCCTGTTATACTGATTTCTGAATTTTATGCTAAACTTTACGAGATAGGACTGGGCACCTTCTAGAAGAAGTTCATTCATATTACTAATTGTTTACTAAATATCCTGTAATGGAAATAAGTAAGTAATATGTGTATTGTCTGAAAGAGATACTTTTGCTTTTCTCATTGAGCTATTTAAGCACATTAATTTTTTCCCCTGTATAAACACTTCATTTCAGTAATCTTTCTGGGTTAACACTTACTTTCAAAAACTCAGTGATTATCTCTGACTTGGAAATTAAAGCATAGCCCTGTGACTCCAAGCTGAGGCTAATATTGAGCCTGCAATAGGAGGTTATTGAAGGCCTTGTCAGTTCTTTCTAGGGAGCCTCCCCTGCAGATGTCCCAGCCCGCTCACCCCAGCCATGGAAGAAGCCTTTATACTGAGATAAGCTACAGAGCCCAGGATAGCTGGGGACCCATAGGCAGATGCAGTTAGGGTTAGAATGGGTGGGAATTGTTGCTGTTTGGGGGCAGTTTCTAGGCTTTGTGAAATAAAATGAAGTCAGATATAGGTAAGACATATTGAATCCCAACAACAGAAAAAAAGTACCAAGTATAAGATTTTCAAGGATATCATCATTTAGGCAGACAAGAACTATAGCAAACAAGTTTAGAAAGAAGGTGGAATAAGAACAGCATATAGAAGGGGCAAAATTAGATTCTAGATCAGAAAATAAGAAAAAGGTGAAAATTTGCAAAGTCTATGTCTATGTGATAAGAAAATACACCATCTAAGTCATCATGGGAAAATTCTTTCTACTATGCTGTTGCTGAAGAACAAAAAGGATGGATTATTTTATTTTAGAGACAGAGTCTCACTCTGTTGCCCAGGCTGGAGTGCAGTGGTGCAATCTCAGCTCACTGCAGCCTCTACCTCCTGGGTTTAAGCAATTGTCCTGCCTCGGCCTCCCAAGTAGCTGGGATTATGGGCACCCACCTCTGCACCTGCCTAATTTTTTGTATTTTTAGTAGAGACAGCATTTTGCCATGTTGGCCAGTTTAGTCTCAAACTTTTGACCTCAGGTAGTCCACCCTTCTTGGCCTCCCAAAGTGCTAAGATTACAGGCAAGATCCACTGTGCCTAGCTGGAGAATTTTATTAATCACAGCTATTTACCAGAATTATTTATGCCCCATCTTTCCCAAAGTTTCTTTTTTTTTTTTTTTTTTTTGGTCTTATACTTTTTTTTTTCCATTTGGCTGTTTCTGGGTTGCATGTTTTATAGTAAACTGGTTAACATAAGTACAGAATTTTGCTGAATTCTATGCGTATCTCTATCAAATTATTGAGCTTGAGGGAAATTATGGGAGTCCCCAGTTTACAGACAATAGCTCAGAAGCATAGATGGGTCCCTGCGATTTGTGACAAGCATGTGCAGTAAGTGTCACATGGTGAGACTGAACTCTGAATATGGTTTGTGCTGAGTCTGGGTGGTATCAGGACAAAAATATCACACAACAATTTGGTGTTAAAAAAATTGTTTCGTGCCAGTCCTTGCCAACATGGTGAAACCCTGTCTCTACTAAAAATACAAAAATTAGCTGAGTGTGGTGGTGTGAGCCTGTAATCCCAGCTACTTGGGAGGCTGAGGCAGGAGAATCACTTGAACCTGGGAGGTAGATGTTGCAGTGAACAGAGATTGAGCCACCGCACTACAGCTTGGGTGACAGAGTGAGACTCTGTCTCAAAAGAAAAAGAAACAGAAAAAAAATTGCTTGGTGTTTAACAAACTCCACAGAATGGGTGTCAGAAAAAAAGATGTTACAGAGCCTGGCCTGGAGGGGCCTCTGGGTGTCTGATAAGGGGATGCTCAGTTCTCCTGCACACAGGCTGACACACTGCACATTGTCCTGTGACTCTAGGTCTCCTCTCAGGGGAAAGGGACTAAACACTTAAGGAAAAGGAATTGTGAAAACAGGCTTCCTTCTTTCATAGCAGCCACCACATGATTCTCATGCATTCACAGCACACCCACTAGACACTGATGTGTCCACACGCCTCCCAGGACTAGGCACCACCTCAAGAATTCCACCACAACACATTTGCTTTTGTATTTCTTGCCAAAATTCCACCAAAGTGCCTACAGTTTCCTGGCATATCCTGAGTCTCAACACTGAATCTGCAGTAACAACCTCTTTCCTCCACCAATGTAGGGTTCTGTACCATGTGATCATAGGCTAATCTGCCTGCATGGACACAGGAATAAATCAGAGTATAGCCCCACACAGACCACTATCTGCAGCACAAACCAGTCCTACCATTTACCTTGAACTCTTTCCCACTGATAAGTTTTTGTTTGTTTGTTTCATTTTGTTTTATCGAGACCAAGTCTTGCTCTGTCACCCAGTCTGGAGTGCAGTGGCACGATCTGGCTCACTGCAACCTCCACCTCCCAAGTTCAAGTTATCCTTCTGCCTCAGTCTCCTGAGTCGCTGAAATTAGACGTGAGTGCCACCATGCCTGGCTAATTTTTGTATTTTTAGTAGAGAGGCATGGGCTTTCACCATGTTGGCCAGGCTGGTCCCCAAATCCTGGCCTCAAGTGATCTGCCCACCTCAGCCTCCCAAAGTGCTGGGATTACAGTCATGAGCCATCATGCTCAGCCGAATTTTTTTTTTACCTTTTATTTTAGATTCATGGGTACATGTGCAGGTTTGTTATATCAGTTTTTTGTGTACAGATTATTTTATCACTCAGGTACCTAACAGATTTTTTTCTCATTTTCTTTATCTTCCGACCATCCACCCTCAACTGGGCCTCAGTGTCTGTTCTCTTATTGGTGTCCACGTGTTCACATTGTTTTGCTCCCACTTATAAGTGACAACATACAGTATTTGATTTTCTGTTTCTGCACCAGTATTCCAAAATAATAGTCTCCATCTCCATCCACATTGCTGCAAATGACACATCGTTATTCTTTCTTGTAGCGGCATCATATTTCATGGTGTATACGTACCACATTTTCTTTATCCAGTCTACCATTGAAGACATACAGGTTTATTTCTTGTTTCTGCTATTAGAATAGTGCTGTAAAACACGTGTCCATGTGTCTTTATGGCAGAATAACTTACATTCATTGGGTATATTCCCAGTTATGGGATTGCTGAGTCAAATGATAATTCTGCTTTCAGGTTTTTGAAAAGTTGCCACACTGCTTTTCTCAATGGTTAAGCAAATTTATACTCTCACCTGCATCTTATAAGCATTTCCATTTCTCCACAACCTCACAAGCATCTGTTTTTTTTTTCATTTTTAAGTCTGATTGTGTTTATTTAAATTATTTCTTTTTTCTTCATTAGTCTACTGTTATCTATCTTACTAATTTTTTCATAGAATCAACTTTTGGGTTTTTGGAACTTTTTTTTATTTTTGAGATAGAGTTTCGCCCTTTTGCCCAGGTTGGAGTGGAGCAGCACAATCTCAGCTCACTGCAACCCCACGTTTTGATTTTAAGCAATTATCCTGCCTCAGCCTCCCGAGTAGCTGGGATTGCAGGTGCCTACCACCACACCTGGCTAATTTTTGTATTTTTAATAGAATTGGGGTTTCATCATGTTGGCAAGGCTGTTATCAAACTCCTGACCTTGTGATCCACCCGCCTTGACCTCCCAAAGTGTTGGGATTACAGGCATGAGCCCCTCACTGTGCCTGGCCCATTTTTGTAGATATTTATGTCTCAGCCTTGTTCATTTCAGCTCTGATTTTGGTTATTTCTTCTATTTTTCTAGCTTTGAAGTTGGTTTGCTCTTTCAGAACTCTTTTATTGTTAACATTAATTTTACATTGTGATCTTTCTTTTTGATGTGGATATTTAGTGTTATATATTTCATTCTTAAAAGTGCCTTAGCTGTGACCCAGAGATTCTGGTATGTTGTATTTCGGCTCTAATTAGTTTCAAAAAATTTCTGCTTTAATTTCATTATTTACAAAATAGCCATTCAGAAGCGGATTATTCAATTTTTATGTAATTTTTTCATTTTGGATGTGTTTCATATTGAAGTATTATTCTATACATTTCGTTTTTAAAATTAGTAATAGAGAAACAAAAGAAATGGAAATGCTGTGCTCTTAATCTAAATGCCAAAAATAATTCAACACTTAGTACCAATTTCCAGGATGCTATGAAAATGAAATCACATTGTGTGTTACTCCCAGCACAGTGTTCCGTGACTTGCTTCTGAGCACATAGTACCTGCTCGACAAACACTTTATTAGTACATGTGTACATGTTTCCCAAGTGCAGATGTACTCAGACATTGCTACCTTCTGTTGTCTCTGTAAACTTAAAAAAGCCAACAAAAAATGTATTTCAGGATGGAGATTGGTTGTTGTCTTTATTTGTACCAGAAGTATTTGTATTGTGACAGTTGTGGTGGGCGTAAGGGACTCTTTTTATTTTTGAGATGGAGTCTCCCTCTGTTGTCCAGGCTGGAGTGCAGTGGCACAGTCTCAACACACTTCAGGCTCTGCCTCCTGGGTTCAAGCAGTTCACCCACCTCAGCCTCCTGAGTAGCTGGGATTACAGTTGTGAGCCACCACACCTGGCCAGGGACTCTCCTGTGCCTGCTTTTTCTAACTAATGCTAATAGTGTGTCTGGCAAAGCACAATCAGCTTTTATCTTGGGGACTTTTTCCCAAGTGCAGACGTACTCAGACATTGCTGCCTTCTGTTGTCTCTGTAAACTTAAAAGGCCAAGAAAAAATATATTTCATGATGGAGATTTGTTGTCTATATTTGTACCAGAAGTATTTGTATTGTGGCAGTTTTCAGCAAGACAGGGGACTTATTGAAAAAGCCCATTCCTAGACCTTTTTGGATCCTGCAGAATTACATTGTATAAAGCAGGGCCAAGATTACCAAGTGATTTATAAACTTGAGGGGTTTAGGATACATTCAGGAGAGTTTAGTTCAACCTTTGCATCAAAGGAAGGCTGCACTGCCTGTCGTGTTTCAGTTTGGAAGGAAGAGATCAGTGTAGTTTATGCTCCCATTACTGTAAAAAAATTGCTGGTGTCTAATAGGAGAGGGCAGGGAAAAATAAACAGGAGTTCAAGACCAGCTTGGCCAACATGGAGAAACACCATCTTCACTAAAAATACAAGAATTAGCTACGCATGGTGGCTCACACCTGTAGTCCAAGCTGCTTGGGAGGGTGAGGCAGGATAATTGCTTGAACCTGAAAGATGGAAGTTGCAGTGAGCCAAGATCATGCCACTGCACTCCAGCCTGGGTGACAGAATGAGACTCAGTCTCAAAAAAAGAAAAAGACATGTCCATGTTGATGTACTTAATTTTGTAATTTATCATCTGGAAAAGTAGTATATCTACAGTGGTATTGCGGATCTTATGCTCTCCTCTTTTCTCAGAGATACAGAATACTTACGTGTTAAAATTTATCTTACTGAATAATTTTCGTCACTCTTATAAGTCAGAACCACTTGTTTTTACTCTCTTTTTTAACTTGAGTCAATAAAATCTCTGCTTATGGCCACTTGGTAAGTGTTTGCGCATTCCTGAGTGTTTTTCATTTCAGGAACTGTTGGCATTCAGAGATGTAGCCATAGAATTCTCTTTGGAAGAGTGGCAATACCTGGATTGTGCTCAGCAAAATTTATATAGAGATGTGATGTTAGAGAACTACAGAAACCTGGTCTCCCTGGGTGAGTATAGCTTCCGTACACAATTCCTAATGTATTTCCTTTCTTTTCTAAGGTGTTTTTCGTAATTTATGTTTGCATGAATGAATTTTAGATCTCCTATTTTAAGAAACTCTTGGAGATTCATTGGTATAGAACAAATTCTTCAAGATGTTTTATCTTGACCTGAACTTTTCCCTTTCCTGGGCTTATGCATTCTTTGTTTTAGGATAGTGGCAATTCCAAAACTATTGTGGCATAAAATGTCATTGCCCAAACCTTAGAATTCAATTGCCACCATCAGTTTTTGATTCAGTACTACTGAATAGTGAAATTAAGGACCTACATTCTAAATATTTAGAAAGTTCTGTTATGAATCAATATTAACTTTCTGGAATTTTCTATTAGATCCTCTTTACTAAGCATAATACTAGGTTGATAATTTTAAAATTCACTAAGATTTATGTTACCTTTTTTTCTTAATAAAACAGGTCTTGCTGTCTCTAAGCCAGACTTGATCACCTACCTGGAGCAAAACAAAGGACCCTGGAATATAAAGAGAAATGAGATGGTAGCCAAACACCCAGGTAAGTGAGAGTAAAAGAAGCAGATGAGAGACACAAAAGTCAATGAGGAAGACAGGCCTTAAAATGTGATCTGGGGAGCTGTGCTTCAATGGAAAGTGTTTCTGAGAAGCCCGAATAATTATTTTCCTTTGCTCTCATATATGGACACCTGTCTTGTGGTTTTAAATTCTCTAAGGATTCTACTTTTGCTTCAGTAATCTTCCTTCAAGTTCAGAATGTGAGCCAAAGTTTTCCTTATTGCTTATAAGAGAATGCACAAACTGCTTTGCCATTGCTTTTGGTGACACACAAATATCTGCACATTTTTGAAAAACTCTATGTTACACCATTCTTAAAATTCTTTATTTGCATCATGTGTAAAATGTGTGAGAATAGTAGTTTCTGTTACATTGGTGGTTGTCCATTTTTCTGCATATGCCATTCTTTTTTCATTAACATAGCCTTGAAATATATTTTAAAGTTTTTACAAAATTTTTTTATTTTTAAATTTTTATCCATGTATTTATTTATTTAGAGGTTGTGTTATGAGACTTGCTATGAAGGGATATGTAAACAGGATACTTCTCGTCTTCATTTTAATATGTTGCATATTTTAGATATAGATTCATAAATTGAATTGCTGTATTATGTAATTTCATTTCTAATTATTTGAAGAATATTCATGATATTTCTTATGAAGGCTGCATTGTTTTTCTCATCAACAACTTACATATGTTTCAGTTTCTTTACATAATCAACATAGTTGGTGTTTTTAAAAGAAATTATAGTGGCCATTCTAATCTATGTAAGGTAATTTTGTATTTTGATTTTGTTTTTCATTTTTCTATAATTATTAATTTTGTGCAACTTTTCAAATGCTTCTTTCCATTTGTTATCTTTTTTGTTAAAATTTAGTTTAATCATTTGGTCTATTTTTTTTTTTTTTTTTTTTTGAGATGGACTTTTGCTCTTCTTGCCCAGGCTGGAGTGCAATGGTGCAGTCTCAGCTCATGGCAACCTCTGCCTCCTGGAGTCAAACTATTTTCCTGCCTCAGCCTCCTGAGTAGCTGGGAGTACAGGAATGTGCCACCATGCCCAGCTAATTTTGTATTTTCAGTAGAGATGGGGTTTTGCCATGTTGGCCAGACTGATGTCAAACTCCTGACCTCAGGTAATCTGAAGCCATCTCGGCTTCCCAAATTTCTGGGATTACAGATGTGAGCCATCATGCCCAGCTCATTTGTCCATTTCTAAATCAACTAATTCAGTTTACTGTTACAACAGTATATGTTAAACTGGTTTAAAAAAGTGACTTCAGTGGCATATAAAATTTGTCCTCATTATATTTAAATACATTTGTTTGTTTAGCTTCTTAATTTTTTTTTACATTTTTTGGTTCTTTTACCTCCACAATTTGTTTATTTTTATTGTCCCAAGACTTTTCTTATTTTTATTTTTCTGATTTTATTTAGGTGTCTTTTTTTAATTTTTTTTTCATTAAGCATAATATGGATTTTATTAAATTTTTAAAGGTAATATGTACATCTTTATTTTTATAATTGCAATTTTGTTTTTATTGAACAATGTTGTTCTAATATTTTGTATACATTGTAATCTTTGGTTGAGATTTAGACATTAAAATAAAAGTACTTTTCCCAATCTTTGTAATGCAACTCCTTTCTGACATAGCCTAAAACCGATTGTCTTGGCTTAGACATTCTGGAAGTCTCTCAAACATGTTCTCAGTATGTGTCTTGTGTGCAATTCTCTATTTACTTTTTCAGTTAAAAGACCTCTCCATGTTTCTTCTTTCCAGTCAGTAACTACTTTCTACACCTGTTTAATGTCCATGGTACTACAGTCTTTCTGCTGTTGTAACATTCACTTTTGATCTCAAAAGACTTAAAGTTGTCATTTCAAAGTATACCACCATTTCATTCAGCATGTTCTGTCCTGGAAGATAGAAAAGCCCCCATAAGCCAAAAGCAACGATATAGTTGCCAGTATTTCTTTTTTGTCTTTTGAGATAGAAGCCAGAAGTTGACAGTTTACTCCTAAAGACACTATGTTCTTCTGTTGGGGCTGAGAAAGGGCCGTGTTGGGAAATGTAGCAGACTTTTCTTTCTACATGGCTCTTGGCATTGTTCTTACCTGGTGCACACACTTATTTATAAATTTCCAACAAAGATATTTTGATCACTGTTTTTGTTACATTTATACATCTATAAATTACAGCCTGTGGTATTTTAATATGCCATTTTGGTAATGTACCTGGTATAATTTTATGTATTTGATTTTTAAAGTATATTTATCTGAGTCTAGTAAGTGGAGTCAGTTGCAATTTTTATGTCTTTCAGTTATGTATTCATATTTTGCCCAAGACCTTCAGCCAGATAAAGGCATAGAAGATTCACTCCGAAAAGTAATACCAGGAAGATACCGAAAAAGAAATACCATGAAGATATGTGGACATGAGAATTTACAATTTAAAAAATGCAATGAAAGTGTGGGTGAGTGTGAGGTGCACAAAAGAAGTTATAATGAAGTTAACCAATGTTTGCCAACTACACATAACAAAATATTTCAGACTCATAAATGTGTCAAAATCTTTGGTAAATTTTCAAATTCCAATAGACATAGGACAAGAAATACTGGAAGGAAACGTTTCAAATGTAAAAACTATGGCCAGTCATTTTGCATGCTTTCACACCTAAATAAACATCAGATAATTCATACTAGAGAGAATGCCTACAAATGTGAAGAATGCAGCAAATCATTTAACTGCTTCTCAACCCTTACTAAACATAAAAGAATTCATACTGGAGAGAAACCCTACAGATGTGAGGAATGTGGCAAAGCTTTTAGCTGGTCCTCAACCCTCACTAAACATAAAAGAATTCATACTGTAGAGAAAGACAACACATGTGAAGAATGTGGCAAAGCCTTTAACCGGTCCTCAAACCTCACTAACCACAAGAGAGTTCATACTGGAGAGAGACCCTACACATGTGAAGAATGTGATAAAGCCTTTAGCCGGTCCTCAAACCTCGCTAACCACAAGAGAATTCATACTGGAGAGAGACCCTACACATGTGAAGAATGTGGCAAAGCCTTTAGCTGGTTCTCAAACCTCACTTACCACAAGAGAATTCATACTGGAGAGAAACCCTACACATGTGAAGAATGTGGCAGAGCCTTTAGCCGCTTCACAATCCTTACTAACCACAAGAGAATTCATACTGGAGAGAGACCCTACACATGTGAAGAATGTGGCAAAGCTTTTAGCTTATCCTCAAACCTCACTCAACACAAGAGAATTCATACTGGAGAGAGACCCTACAAATGTGAAGAATGTGGCAAAGCCTTTAGCCACTCCACAACCTTTACTAACCACAAGAGAATTCATACTGGAGAGAAACCCTACACATGTGAAGAATGTGGCAAAGCCTTTAGCAGCTTTACAATCCTTACTAACCACAAGAGAATTCATACTGGAGAGAAACCCTACACATGTGAAGAATGTGGCAAAGCCTTTAGCAGCTTTACAATCCTTACTAACCACAAGAGAATTCATACTGGAGAGAAACCCTACACATGTGAAGAATGTGGCAAAGCTTTTAGCTTATCCTCAAACCTGACTTGCCACAAGAGAATTCATACTGGAGAGAGACCCTACACATGTGAAGTATGTGGCAAAGCCTTTAGCCGCTTCACAACATTTACTAACCACAAGAGAATTCATACTGGCGAGAAACCCTACACATGTGAAGAATGTGGCAAAGCCTTTAACTGCTCCTCAATCCTTACTAACCACAAGAGAATTCATACTGGAGAGAGACCCTACACATGTGAAAAATGTGGCAAAGCCTTTAACTGCTCCTCAAACCTTAAGAAACATAAGATGATTCATACTGGATGCAAAGCCTACAAATGTGAAGAATCTAGAAAAGCCTTTACCTTCTCCTCAACTCTTAATACTCATAAGAGGATTCATACTGAAACACCCTACAAATGTGAAGAATGTGACAAAGCTTTTAAGTGGCCCTCAGGTCTTGCTAATCATAAGATAATTCATACTGGAGAGAAACCCAGTGAATAATGTGGCAAGTCCCACTCTCAGGCCTTACAATACATAAAATAATTTACATTGGAAAAAATCACTACAAGTCTGGAGAATATGGGCAAGCCTTTAACCAGTTCCAAATTTTATTGTGCATAAGAGAATTCAGCTTGGACAAAAATTATAAATATAAAAAAAGGAACAAAGCCTTTAATCAGCTCTCAAACTTTAAGGAATCTAAGAGAATTTATTTAAAAATATTCTTTTAGATGGAGTCTCACTTTGTCACCCAGGCTGGGATGGCACAATCTCAGCTCACAGCAACTTCTGTCTCACAGGTTAAAGCAATACTCCTGCCTCAGCCCCCTGAGTAGCTGGGATATCAGGCATGTACCACCACACTGGCTGATTTTTGCATTTTTAGTACCAAAATACAAAAAAAATTCTGGGAAAGAAATGTGGCAAAGTAACTGGTTCTCCATCTGCATTAATTAAAAAATCTTTTACTGGAGAGAAAATACATACATAAAAATGTGATAGACCATTTAAACACACCTCAAACTCTTGTAAAAAAGAGAAATTATACTGGGAGAAACTCTAGAAATGTGTCAAATGTGGCAAGGCCTTTAAATGGTAGTCACACATTATTGGAGGTAAGATAATTTATACTGAAGAAAACTTACAAATATGAAGAATGTTGCAAAACTTTTAATAAATTGTCATACCTTATTGCACAGGAAAGCATTTATGCTAGAGAAACATTGTACAAATGAAAGACTGTGAAAAGCCATTAATATCTGCTCACATCTTATTCAATAGCAGAAAGTTTGTGCTGAATAAACTATAGGCCAGGCGTGGTGGCTCACACCTGTAATCCCGGCACTTTGAGAGGTCAAGACAGGTTGATCACAAGGTCAAGAGTACAAGATCAGTCTGTTCAACATGGTAAAACCCCATCTCTACTAAAAATACAAAAAAATGAGTGGGTTGTGGTGGCATGCACCTGTAATCCCAGTTACCAGGGAGGCTGAGGCAGGAGCATTGCTTGAATTTGGCAGGTGGAGGTTGCAGCGAGCCAAGATTGAGCCACTACATTGTAGCCTGGGTGACAGAGTAAGACGCCATCTCAGGGGAAAAAAACATTAGAAATATTATTACCTTTCAGAAAATGTAGGTCTTTCAAGACTGTTTATTATGAAGACAAACATTACAAACAGAGGATTGTAGTGCCTTTACTTGTATTACAGATTTTATTGTACACATTTTACATTAAAGGAAAACCCCAAAGAAGATGCTCAAACTTTGTCAAACATCAGGGAATTTGTACTTGAGAGAAAGCCTAAAAATTTAATGAATGTGAAAATGTAAAAATCTAACGAATGGGAACAAAAATTCTTTCAAAAACTACAGTTTAGAAAACACCTATTAATATATTTCTGCAGTTGCAGTGAATGGGGAAATATATTTAATCAAAAAATAAGTATACCTTTGAGGATTCACAGCAGAAAGAATGAAGACTCGGCAATTTCAGACATTACACTAAACCAGTGTTGAGTATAAAAAGGACCCAAAGCTAACACTATATATATATTTTAAAGAGGCAGATTTTTTGGAGATTTATAATAACATTCAAGATATGTTTCTTTTTCTGTAAAATACAGATTTTTGTAACTCAAGTTACTTAATGTTGATTCTTCCCATTGTTTATGTAAAAGTATTTGATTAATGCCTCTGAGATACGAGAGATTGTTTTTTATTAGGTGTCCATTCATGAACTTTTCTGTAGAAGAATAAGGACATTAAGTTGTAAGATGCATAATGAAAACCTAAATGGAAGGGCTCTTTGTTTTTGACTTACAACATTGTTTTAGTGATGGATAAGGTTGGTGTTCAGAGTAGTAGTCTGAATTCTAGTGAAAGGAAAAACTTTGAATATTAGTAGTAAATTATTTTATCAATTGTACCTGTAGGTAATAAAATGCAATAAATTTAAAGTTTTTTAAAGATTATGTGTTAATTCACTTTTTCATTAAAGTTGTTTTTAATGTGTTAAAACTATTGCGCTTTGAATGAACTGTTAATTTGCCATGAACTTTAATGTGCTCCATCATACTTCATGTTCTAAGTAAAAGATGGTAGCAATATACTGTTTTTTAATGTAGGGGAATGACATCTCTAGTAAGCTCTTTTTTTTGCCAGTGTTTTTTTTTTTTTTTTTTTTTGAGATGGAGTTTTGCTCCTGTTACCCAGGCTGGAGTGCAATGGCGTGATCTCAGCTCACCGTAACCGCCTCCTAGGTTCAGGCAATTCTCCTGCCTCAGCCTCCTGAGTAGCTGGAATGACAGGCACGTTCCACCATGCCCAGCTAATTTTTTGTATTTTTAGTAGAGATGGGGTTTCACCATGTTGACCAGGATCCAGGATGGTCTCAATCGCTTGACCTCGTGATCCACCCACCTCGGCCTCCCAAAGTGCTGGGATTACAGCCTTGAGCCACCACATCTGGCCACCAGTGTTTTGTTTGTTTTGAGATGGAGTCTTGCTCTGTTGCCCAGGCTGGAGTGCAGTGGCACGATCTTGGCTCACTGCAACGTCCACCTCCTGGGTCCAAGCGATTCTCCTACCTCAGCTTCCTAAGTAGCTGGGATTACAGGCATGTGCCATCATGCACAGATAAATGTTGTATTTTTAGTAGAAACGGGGTTTCACCATGCTGTCCAGGCTGATCTCAGACTCCTGACCTCAGGTGATCCACCCACCTCAGAGTCCCAAAGTGCTGGGATTACAGGAGTGAGCCACCAGGCCTGGCCTGTCAGTGTTTTTAAATTGCAAATAATTTGAAGAATTTTATTCTCATAGATCAAATTGTATTCTTTCTTAACTAAATTTTTTTTAATTTTTGTGGGTAGATAGTGTGCATACACACTTATGGCATATATGAGATATTTTAACAGGTATACAATATTTAATAATCACAGCTGAATAAATGAGGTATTCATCATCTTGGGCATGTACTTTTATATTACAAAGAATCCCATTATATACTTTTAGTTATTTCAATATGTGCAAGTGAATTATTATTAGCTACAGGGTCATTTTTATGGTCATAAAAATTACATGGGTTATAATTAGTATCCATGCGTTTTTGAGTCTTGATTAAACATTTGTTTTATATATTTTTTGTACATGTGGCCTCTCCGCTGACAAAAACAAGATTTTTATTTTTGATTTACATAGAGTTACATATACATATATGTTACTCTAAAGATATACCAGCTAGGTACAGTCTCATGCCTTCAGAGGTGAAGGTGGGTGAATCATTTGAGGTCAGAATTTCAAAACCAGACTGGTCAACATGGTGAAACCCGGTCTCTACTAAAAATACAAAAAAAAAAAAAAAAAGAAGCATATGGGTGTGTTGGTGCATACCTGTAGTCTAAGCTACTCAGAAGGCTGAAGCAGGAGAATTGTTTGAACCCAGGAAGTGGAGGTTGCAGTGAGCAGAGATGGTGCCACTGCACTTCAGCCGAGGTGATAGAGTGAGACACTGTCTCAAAAATATATATATATATATATAAAACAAATAAAGTGATGGTGTTTGTAAGTTTGTATGCATTTCAGAAGAAAAGAACAATATGATGAAACATCATTTTAATAAGATGGGTAATTAACTATAAACCTGGAAACCTCAGAGATTCAGAAATATATATATATATATTCTGGGTGTGGTAGTGCATGCTTGTAATCCCAGCTACTTGGAAGGCTGAGACAGTAGAATCTCTTGAACCTGGAAGACAGAGGTTGTGGTGAGCTGACCTTGCACCATTGCACACCATTCTGGGCAACAAGAGCAAAACTCTGTCTCAAAGAAATAAAGGAAAAGGAAAAAAAGCATGTAACAACAACAAAAATTTTTTCAACAAAACTCAAGACAGCATGAAGAGTATAACAAAGACAGGTGCAAAAGTAATTGCGGTTTTTGCCATTGAAAGTATGGTAAAAATACGAAAGTTAATACTAAATGGTCAGACGATTCGCAAAATGGCCGTAAGTTCTTACCTATCAGTAATTTTTAAAATATCAAATGGTTTATCTAATTAAAAAGACATTGCTATGTTTTGAATATCCCCTTCAAAATTTATGTTGCAATTTAACTGCCACTGTAATAAAATTATAAAGTTTGACCTTTAAGAAGATATTAGGTCATGTGGGACCTACTCTTATGAATGAATTAATGTCATTATTTCCAGAGTGGGTTACTTAGTAGGTCTATTAAAAGTAGGTCTATAAAAGTAAGTTCTGTGACACCAGGCGTGGCGGCTCATGCTTGTAATACCAGCACTTTGGGAGGCCCAGGTGGGCAGATTATGAGGTCAGGAGGTGGAGTCCAGCCTGGCTAACACGGTGAAACCCTGTCTCAAAAATACAAAGAATTAGCCTGGCATGGTGGCACTCACCTGTAGTCCCAGCTACTTTTAAGGCTGAGGCAGGAGAATGGCTTGACCCTGGGAGGTGGAAGTTGCAGTGAGCTGAGATTGCACCATTGCACTCCAGTCTGGATGAAAAAGCAAGACACCACCTCAGAAAAAAAAAAAACACAGATTCCTGGTGTACACCTTTGTCATCTTCATCTTCGTGCCTTTGGTCATTTTGTGATGTGGAAATACAATGTCAATAACATGTTCTTGAACTTCCACAATCTAAAATTGTGAGGTAAGTAAACTTATTCATTATAAAATACCAACTTGAGGATATTCTGTTATTAAAGCAGAAACTGAAATAAAAGATTCACAAAATGTCTAAATAGATTTTTTTAATTAACAGTATGCTTCACACAAGTGATTTATTTTAGATTTAAGGGTACACATGATGGTTAAAAATTTAAAAACCCATACCAATAATAACTGAAAGACTGTAAGAGTGGCTATATTTTTATCAGACAAAATAGACTTCCAGAAAAAAAATCTGTCCTGAGAGACAAACAGGATCACTCTGTAATAACAATAAGAGGATGATGTGTCAGAAGGGCTTAACAATTAAAAAATATATGCACCTAACATTAGAGCAC
This sequence comes from Saguinus midas, assembly GCA_021498475.1. Lineage (NCBI taxonomy): Eukaryota > Metazoa > Chordata > Mammalia > Primates > Cebidae > Saguinus > Saguinus midas. Next base: position 35,421,927 of record CM038413.1, on the reverse strand, counting down.
ATAAATATATAAACACATATAAACAGAACTTCAGGAAAAAAAGACAAATTTGACTAATAGAGGACTTTATTCACTACTTAAAACGATAATTATTCAGACAGAAAGCTGGAAAAAAATGTGTTTGCATAGCACTATAGAACAATTTCACCTACCAGACATATATAGAATATTTCATGTAACAGTAGGAGAATACACATTCTTATCAAGCATAAATGGAACATATTATCCATAATAGATCATATGTTGGGCCAAAAAACCAAAGCCTTTCAAATTTAAAAAGGCTAAAATTACATCAACTTTTTTTTTTTTTTGGTTTTGAGATGGTGTCTCGCTCTGTCACCCAGGCTGGAGTGTGATGAGACCTCAGCTCACTTCAACCTCCACCTCCCAGGTTCAAGTGATTCTCTTGCCTCAGCCTCCCAAGTAGTTGAGATTTCAGGCATGCACCACCATGCCTGGACAATTTTGTTTTTAGTAAAGATGAAGTTTCACTGTATTGGTAAGGCTGGTCTAAAACTCCTGACCTCAGGTGATCCACCTGTCTTGGCCTCCCAAAGTGCTGGGATTACAGGTATGAGCCACCACACCCCACTGTTTCAACTTTTTAAATTATAATAAAACTAGAAATCAACAGCCAAAGAAAAAATTGAAACTCACAAATATGTGGACAGTAAACAGTATGTTCCTGGACATCCAGTGGGTCAAAGAGAAAAAGTAAAGGGAAATCAGAAAGTATATTGAGAAAAAAGAAAATAGAAACACTTGCATACAATAACTCCTGGAGTACAAAAAACACACAAAATGGTCCTAAAACAAAAGTCTGTAGTGCTATATTTCTATATTAAGAAAAAGGACAAGATGTTAAATAAAAAACATAACTTTAATTCACAAAATACTTTAAAAAAAAACAACTAAATAATCCCAATGTTCACATAATAAAGAAAATAATGACTGTATTCTGTGGTTCACGCCTGTAATCCCAGCACTTTGAAGGCCGAGCTGGGAGGATCACCTGAGGTCAGGAGTTTGAGACCAGCCTAGCCAACATGGTGAAACCCTGTCTCTACTAAAAATACAAAAATTAGCCAGATGTGGTGGCAGGCACCTGTAATTTTAGCTACTTCAGAGGCTGAGGTAGAAGATCACTTGAACCCAGGAGGCAAAGGTTGCGGTAAGCCAAGATCCCACCACTTCACTCCAGCCTGAGTGACAAAAGTGAAACTCCATCTCAAAAAAAAAGACAGAGAGAGAAAGAAAAAAATTTAAAGCAGAAATAAATTTCATAGATACTTAACAAACAAGCAGAAAAAGAACTTACATATAAAAGGTATATAAACATTTTAAGAAAAGGAGGATGAGTAAATTCCCTATTTTATTTTTAAGTTGATTGATTAAGTCTCTTATTTTTATCTTGTATTTATTCTTACAAGAAGCAGGTCCAAATACTTTATCCTAAACTCATGGACATTTGATTTCCAGTAGGGTTTGTATTTAGGCACCAGAGGTGTAGCCTTGGGATTGTGGTAGAGCATTTGTGGAAAAGAAAAAGGCAGAATAAGAGAACATGCTATAAAAAGCCTTGAGGGCTGGGTGCGATGGCTCACTCCTGTAATATCAGCAGTTTGTGGAGGCCAAGGCAAGTGGATCACCTGAGGTCAAGTTTAAGACCAGCCTGGCCAACATGGTGAAACCCAGTCTCTACTAAATATACAAAAATTATGCAGGCATGGTGACATGAGCCTGTAAATCCAGCTACTCGGGAGGCTGTGGCAAGAGAATCTCTTGAACCTGGGAGGCAGAGATTGCAATAAGCTGAGATCCTGTTACTGCACTTCAGCCTGGATGACAAGAGTAAAACTTGGTCTCAGAAAAAGAAAAAAAGAAACCTATGGGTAGGGAACAGTACACAGTTGGTGAAAAGACGGATTATTGCTGCAGTTACTGATCCAGGCAGGCAGGGTAGCTCTGACTTATAAATGTGTGCATTATAAGTCACAGGAGGGACAGAACCTAGGCTAGTGGAGAAAACAGGTCACTGGTGCAGATTCAAGGTCTGCGCATAAAAGTAAGCCATGAGTCCTCTGGGAACTTATGTAACCTATTGGAAGAAAACCCTAGAAGCATAAGTTCTCTCAGCACAATTTCTGAGGGTGAAGCCTTGTCATGGGAGAGGTGTAGCTACATCATTGCCCAGTGTGCATGTGTGTGAGTATGCAGAAATCACTTTATAGCAGCAAAGTGGGGGGTGGAATCTGCCCTCACAATTCCTTTCCTTTTAGTTCTCAACTTCCTCTGAACCCAGATGAGACCTGGAATCGGGATAGTTCACAGTGCAACAGCATGCGTGCAGAAGAATAGTCTCCATTCCCCAAAAGACCCACAGTCTTCCTCCAGCCAAGGCTGCTGGGGTGTCTTTGTTCTCACACCAAATATACTGAATTTGCTGAACACCAGGCAACCCTTCACCAACTGGGTGTTCAGCAACTCAATTATCACAGAATCCAGAGTCACCATAGGCCCGACCACTACAGGCCTCAGTTCCTCAATACAGTGCCCACTGCACATGCCAGTGACAAGCACCAGGGGCCCATCTATACCTCTAAGCCACTATCTATAAATCATGAGCTTTTATGAACTTCTCCCTGCAGTTTAATAATTTGATGAAACTACACAGAACTTCACAAAACACTCTACCTATGTTTACCAGGTAAACATCAAGAATACAATTCAGGAAATGTCAACAGGAAAAGAAAAGTATATGGCACAGAAAAGTAGGAGAAAAAGACGGGGTAGGTAGTGAGTTCCTGGTGAATAGCTACAATTAAGAAAAATCTCTAATGCTTTGTGTTCTGTAAGAACAGCTTACTGCAAAGAAATACCCTTACCATTATGACTTATTTTAGACATTCCCTCCTTTAGATATCACAGATTCTACATTCCCATTGTTCTTCATTAATAAATTTGTCTTGAGGGTTCAGAAGAAAATACTTGTTAAGCAAACTTTGCTTAAGTTTCTCTCCTTCTCCCAGACCTCTGGACTCTGCTTCACATCCAGTCTGAGCAAACACACAACCCCTCTTCATGTCCCTCCCAAAAATAGGCAGACTGTGGGGTGCAACATTATCGAATCTTGTGTTGATTTTGCCACCCTTCATTCTTCCCCTCTTCTCCCACCTTCTTTCTCATCTTGCTTGCTCCTCCATATGAATTGACATCCCTTTTCAGTTTAACTTTTGAGGCGTTTGCAGATACTAAGTTTAGTGCTTCCCTCATTGCAACACTACTTTACTTACTACTTTTTTGAGAGAGACTCTCCCTCTGTCACCCAGGCTGGCATGCAGTGGCATGATCTCAGCTCACTGCAACCTCTGCTTTCTGGGTTCAAGCACTTCTCCTGCCTCTGCCTCCTGAGTAGCTGGGACCTGACACCACAGCCAGCTAATTTTTTGTATTCCTAGGAGAAACAGGGTTTCACCATGTTTATTAGGCTGGTCTTGAACTCCTGACCTCAAGTGATCCACTCACCTTGACCTCCCATAGTTCTGGGATTACAGGTGTGAGCCACCAGGCCCAGCCACAGTACTTGAGAATAAAGTTACTTCTTACCTACATCTAAATTTATTTTAATTGACTATGTAAAAGCAGCCCCAAAACAATAACAATTTCATTCTGATAGAGGACATCAAAACCCTCCTGCCATCTCAACTCTCACTGCATCTGCCTGTGGATCTGCACAGTTGAGATGGTGACATATACTTTGACCCAGCTTACAGACATTACAATAACTCTTATACATAGGCTAGCCAAAGAGAGAGATTTTGACTCTCTCCTTCCTGGAAGTCTCCACTTATTCCCCTGAATTCAAAACAAAACAAAACAAACCAACAACAAACAAAGTTTAGAAGTGTTGGTTTCAGAGTTGGTTTTGGAGCAAGACATATGCTGCAAACCAGTAATATCTTGCTGTAAGCTTTCTCACTCCCCCCTGAAGCAGCTATGTTGAATCAGATCTGTTTCAACATGCCCAGTCTAAATAACCTGCTCAGATATTTTCCTATAGTTTTTAGCTTATATTTTTGATTTTCTTCTCTTATGTTGTAATTTATGTTCTTTTAGTTCTTTAATTAATTACTATGTCAATTAGATTGAGCTAATAATACACTATAAAAATAATTGCTTATAATTCTGTAAGCTTCATAGAGTACAAAAGTAAGGGCCTTCCTACTAACTGCAGGGTCTCTATATTACACCTCAGCCTACACACTTTGCTGCTACTGTTTGTACTGTCTACAGTAGAATCTCCTTATCTTGCTCCTGGTAGTGCATTACAGGCAAGCATGAAATGTAAAGTATTTATTTAAATAAAAAGAAAACCTCTAAATTGGTAATTGAATTACCTCCCTGTAGCTTTACAGTTTGTGACATTTCTTTTTTTTTTTTTTTAATTTTTATTGCATTATAGGTTTTGGGGTACATGTGCAGAACGTGCAAGATAGTTGCATAGGTACACAAATGGCAGTGTGTTTTGCTGCCTTCCTCCCCTTCACCCACACTTGGCATTCACATTTCTTGACCTTGCTAGTTCTTTCATTAGATCTGCACAAGATCTAGTCATCTGGTTAAGGATTTTAAGCAGATGCAACTATGAACCCAAGAGACTGTATTACTATTACTGTTGGTCATACTAAAACTGTCTGTTTCCTTAAGTATGTGACCCACAAGGATGTGAAATAACGAAACTGTTTTTGTACACTGTACATCCTTAGTATTTTTACACGTATATGATAGGGATGAACATTATTTTCCTTCATACGGACAGCTTAAATAAAGCACTATGTCAATCTGCTAAAAAACGTTTTCCTTTTCATATTTTGAGCATATATTATTATGTGTATCCAATTTTTGAAATGTTATATCTTCCAGGGAGATTGGCACTTATTATACAATTTTAGTTTTCCTTGTTAGTCTTACATTATTTTATCATTCTTTTAGTGATACCCCTAGGGACTGCAATGTGTATCCTTGACCCACTGGTATATATCCTAAATTAGTACATAGATTGCTTTAATACAAGTTATATCTAAAGTTGCAAGGACCTTAGGAACATTTTACTCCATTTACTTCACTCCCACATTATGTGCAATTTTTTTCATGTATTTTATTACTTAGTAGATTTAAGAACCTACCAAACATTATTAACATTTATTATTAGATTAAAATACAATTGTTATTGAGATTAATCTACACATTTGCTATTTTCAATGTTTCTTATTCTTCCATCTCTGTTCCTCCATTTGAAACCATATTTTTTCTGTCTGAATAGTTCACTACAGCAATTCTTTTCTTTTACAAAATTTTAACCACAATCTTTAATCTAACTTTTAATTTATTATTTTAAATGAACACATAATAACTGTGCATATTTATGGTGTACGGGTGTGATATTTCGATACATGCATATATGTATGTGTGTGTGTATATATATATATATATATATATATATATATATCTACAATGTGTAACAATCAAATCAGGGTAACTAGCAAGTCAATCACCTCAAACATTTGTCGTCTTTTTGTACAAACATAAGTTTTTTAAGGCTTCGGTTTCTTTGTTTTCAAATCAATTTTATTGAGGATAATTTACATATAATAAAATGCACCCATTTAAAATGTACACTTTGATGAGTTTTGACAAACTGTATAAACCTTTGTAACCCTCATCATAATTAAGACATAAACATTTCCTTCAGCCTAATCTATTCCCTCATATTCTGTTGGAGTAACACTCTGACCCAGGAATCCACTGATTTACTTTCTGTCACTATAGATTTGTTTTGTTTTGTTTTTGTTCTAGAGCTTCATAAGAATAAAATAATGGATATATTTCATGAATAATTTTTCCCTGCCTATGACTTGTCTGTTCATTTTCTCAAAGATGAATTTTTCGGGCACATAAGATTGAAAATTGGATGAAATCAAATGACCACATTTTTCCTTTATGATTTGTGCTTTCCTTTTTTGTTGTTGTTTTGTTTCATTTGGTTTTGTGTTTATGACAGATCTTACTCTGTTGCCCAGGCTAGAGTGCAGTGGCACAGTCCCAGCTCACTGCAACCTCTGCCTCCTGAGTTTAAGTGCTTTTTGGGCCTCAGCCTCCCAGCTGATTTGTACCTTTTGTATCCTCATTTAGCAATTTTTGTCTGTGCATGGTGGCTCATACCTGTAATCCCAGCAATTTGGGAGGCCAAGTGGGGCAGATCGCTTGAGCACAGGACTTTGAGACCAGCGTGGTCAAATGATGAGACTCTGTCTCTATAAAAAGCACAGAACTTAGCTGAGCATAGTGGTTCAAGCCTGTAGTCTGGGCTATTACAGAGTCTGAGGTAGAAGGATGGCTTGAGCCTGGGAGGTGGAGCATTCAGTGAGCTGTGATTGTGCCACTGCACTGCAGCTTTGGCGACAGAGCAAGACCCTGTCTCAAGGGAAACTTTAAAAAGAAAGAAAGAAAGAAATTTTTGCTTACCCAGTCCTCAAAAATTATCTCCTGAGTTTTCTTTAAAAGTTTTGTAGCTTTAACTTTTACGTTTAGCCATACAATTCGTTCTGAGTTAATCTTTGTGCATAGACTACACAGAGTATCAAAGTTCACTTATTTCCATGTGAATATCCAGTTTTTCCAGCACAATTGGATAAAAAGACTATCATTATTGAGTTAATTAATTTGAATTAATTTGCCACCTTTGTGAAAAACCAATTATTGACACTCGTGTGGGTCTATTCCTAATCAATTCTGTTCCACTGATCTATGTATCTATCCTGTGCCAAAACCACACTCTCTTATCTTTATAGTTAATTCTTGAAATCAGTTGAAAATAAAGTCTTTCCAACTTTTTTCTCTGAAAAAAAATGGTTTTGGCTGTTCTATGTAATTTGCATACACATATACATTTTTTAACCAGCTTGTTAAAAATTTTGCAAAAAAACCTTGTTAGGATATTGACTGGGATGATGAACCTGTAGATCAATTTGGGGACAATTGACATCTTAAAATTTTCAAACCTCTAATCCGTTAACATGGTAGCTCTCCATTTGTTTTTTGGTCTTCTTTAATTTCTCTCAGCAGTGTTTTGAGGTTTTTGGTATACAGAACTTAACACATCTTTTTAAACTTATCCCTAATAATTCCTGTTTTTGATAATGTGAATGGGATTTTCTTTTGAGATAGAGTCTAGCTGTATTGCCCAGGCTGGTGTGCAGTGGCATGATCTCAGTTTACTGTGACCTCCACCTCTTGGGCTCCTGCCTCAGCCTCCCAAGTAGCTGGGATCACAAGGTCCACCACCACACCTGGCTAGTTTTTGTATTTTTAGTCGAGATGGGGGTTTCACCATGTTGGCCAGGCCGGTCTTGAACTCCTGACCCCATGATCTGCCCACATCAGCCTCCCAAAGTGCTGGGATCACAGGTGTGAGCCACCACATCCAGCCTGAATGGGACTGTTTTTAAAATTTTATTTTTCAGTTGTTTATTGTTGACATTGATCTCATATTCTGTGACCTTGTTAAAGTCACTTGTTAATTCAAATACCCTTCTTTTAAATGTACACAATCATGTTGCTTTTCAATAAAAACAATTTTACTTCTTATCAATCTGTATGCATTTGCTGTCTTTTTATTGACTTATTTCACCGGCTTGAGCCTCCAACAAATTTTCAATAGAAGCCCTTTTCCTAATTTCACAGAGAAAGCATTAAAGTTGTAACCATTTTGTGTGATGTTAGCTGTAAGTTTTTTGTAGTATCCCTTAGCAGGATGAAGAAGTTCCCTTTTAGTCCTATTTTTCTAAGTTTTCATGGAGAATAGGGGTTGAATTTTGTTAAATACTCTTTATGAATGCATTAGGATGATTGTAATTTTTTTCTCCTATAAATAAAATCGATTACATTTATTTCGTCTTTTAGAATTTAATTCTAAAGAAGGCTGTGGGAATGAGTATAAAAATACAAAAAAATAGAATTTAAGATTTACGCTAATTTTGTATGACTTCAAAAGCTCAAATTTGTCAAGATGTTTTATCCTTTTTATATATTGCTCAGTTCAGTTTGCTAATATATGTTAAGGCTTTTTTGCATTTATTTTCATTTTCTGTTTTGGTGTGTCTGTATTTTATTTTGGTGACAGAGAGATAGAAGCCTCGTAAAATGAGTTGAGCTGTGTTCCCATTCTCTATTTTATGAAAGTGTTTTATGAGATTGGTATTGGTTCTTCATTAAATGTTAGAATTCACCAGAGAAGCCATCTGGGCACAGAAGAATTTGTTTAAGTTTTGAGGGCATAGGAGGTTAATTATTAATTCCATTTCTTTAAAAGATATAGGAATATTCTGATTTTTAATATCTCTTTCTATTTTGGTAATTCATGTGTTTTGTTTTCTTTTGTTATTTAGAGACAGATTCTTGCCCTGTTGTCCAGGCTGGAGTGCATTAGTCAGATCTCAGCTAACTGCAACTCATGCCTCCCAGATTCAAGTGATTCTCCTCCCTCAACCTCTTAAGTAGCTGGGATTATAGGCGCCCACCACCACCTCTGGCTAATTTTGTGTATGTTTAGTATAGACAGAATTTCCCCATGTTGCCCAGGCTGGTCTCAAACTTCTGACCTCATGATCGGCCACCTCTTCCTCCCAAATTGCTGGGATTATAGGCATGAGCCACTGCGCTCCATTGATAATTTGTGTTTTTAAATAAATTTTTCTCTTCTGATTAAATTGTTAATTGTTTGTCGCAACATTGTTTTATAATATTCCCTTGTTATTCTTTTTTTATTTCTTTAAGATCTACAGTAACACCTGATCTTGGTAATTCGTGTTTTTGCAATATTTTCAAATCAAGTTAGCTACGGATTTATTAATTTTATGTCATTTTAACTCATTTTTCTACATCCATTTTAAAGTTTTATTTCTACTATTCTTTTTCTTTCCTTCTATTTTCTTTCAATTTAATTTGCTCTTCTATTTTTAGCTTTTTAAGTTAGAATCTCAAAACGTTGTTTTTTTAAAAAAAAAACTAATAAATTTTTAATTAGAATTTTTTTCTTTTTATTTAACAGGACAAGTAACAGATTACATCAAACTTCAGAACTTCTCAAACACCTAGTTATTATACACATTCCCATCTGTCTTGCAGGAGGGATCTTGGTTGGCTTAACAGTTTCAGGTAAAATAAGCTGCATAATAGTATATATCACAATAATAAATGTACAATGTTTACATGAAATATATTTTAGAAGCGAGAAAAAGATGCATCTGCATCAAAGGCGACCTTTCAGAATGCCACAACTATTTTTTACATTCACTCTTGCAACAGGTTACAAGATGGGGGTCACTAAGCTCAGATAAATTGCTATGATGCACATAAAATAAAGATTGGTTACTTTATATATTATATATATTTATATTTTCACACGTTAGCTTCTGAGACAAACTGAGAATTTAAAACTTATTCTCTTCAGATAACAACTCATTTTTTATTCTTCATAAACAAGGTGCCCACAAAAGCACATAAGTAAGGCACAATAGGGCTTTCTGTTAAGAATAATGTGCATCATGTTTACTTAACCAGAAAACATGCATTATCTGTGCAAGTTCATGCTGCAAACCCAATGCATACAATAAAACGAAAAGGAAACTGAGCTTTAAACAAAACCAGAATTGATACAATTCCAGCTGTTTCACATATTCATTTGGACTGACAATGATATATCAACAGGTTATTTTTAAAAAGCCAATTGTAGATTACAAGTAAAATTTGCTCAGCAACTGTTTTTATCTGAAATTATAAACAGTAATAAAGTAACTTTACTGAAAAAAAATAAATACGGAGGCACAAAGCAACAGTCAATCGTGCATTTACTATATTGCAAACTTTATGAGCCAAAATTGCAAGTATAATTTGTCAAATACACATTTTGCTTCAACAGTGTGCCCTGCTTTAAACTTGCCATATAACAGAGGCACTAACATATCATTAAATTATAAATAGATTGGGGAAATGACTTAATCCCAATGGTACTATGTCACAGCCCTGCTATTTATAATAAATACAGCTTTTTGCAAAATATTTTTTCAATATCTGCCAATTTCTTCTTTATTGCTCACATAAATTTGAATCTATTACAACTGGTAACAGAACTGTCACACAAAATCTTACTCAGACATTTTTATATAAAACCTATGAAAGATATTTTAAACTTGTATCTAATACTTCCAGGTGTTTGGCTGTTTGATTTATGCAAAAGTACAGCCATATGTGTGTATCTGTGTGTGTGTGTTTGTGTGTATATATACATACATCTATATATATATACACACATATACACATACACATATATACACACCCATTAGATTATGAATAAAATAGAAAGTTTATTTTACTGCTTTAATGCAGACATCCTCACAAAACAAGACTACTTTCACCACCACCAGCATTTATACATATATACAAAGCCAGTTTAAGTATATATATATATCCACTTACACATATTTGTAACCATTAAGCCCAAATTAATTTTCCCATATTCCAGCTGTAGCAAAGGAATCACTTATAAGCAACAGAAACTTAAGGTTAAATTGGGAAATCAACAGTTTTATCACATTAGCCTGTAGAACCTATGCAGGTGACTATATGCAAAAATTCACATTGGATCACAAGAAATTATGGATCACAAGAGGCCTTTTCATCATGCTTTTGTGTGGTTATCCAAACACTTCTTGGGCAAAAATACAACCAACACATCTGAAAATGCTTAAAGTCAGTGCTCCTCATGCAAAACTTTAAATGTATTGGTTTAACTGAGCTCCAAAACCTGAATGAAATAATTATCCTACCTACTCAGCATTGATGCCTCACTGCTAAATCCCTTTGGAACCTTAAGATTTCTGGAACGTTCAAACAGATGTCTTCATCAGTAAAAATATTACATACAAAAACATTTAAAAAGGAAGACAAAAAGTCAAACAGGAACTTTCCTATTGTAAATAACAGTCTTAGAAATGGAAGAAAATCTTTTCAGGAACTTCCTTCAGAATTGGTTGGGCCAGTCCGAAGACGAAGATGAGACAGAAGGTTCATGTTTATTTGATGGCGTCAATGGAGTGTTGGACGTAAGAGCCTGGGGAAAGCGATGGTGGTTTCTATCTAATCACAAATATTTTACTGTAACCAACTTCCCATCAAACCAAGAGCCATGCAATGCTTTAAAAGCCTTTCCAACATATTCTGGAGACAGACATTTAACATATACACAACTCTCATGTGAATTTTTGTCTACTGCAATGTGAACAATGCCATCATTATCACCACATTTTTCTAATATTGTTTCTTGAGTTGCCAAATGCCACTGATCCCCTATTTCCATATAGGAGATCAAACGTATTCCGAATCTTTAGACACGGTGTCAAACTATTTGGTGGTGAATTTCTTCTATCTAAATGAAATGCTTGATCCTGCCATACTTGAGATGGCATAACTAATATTTTGTCACAGGATGCAGAATGCTGGATTCATCGTCAAATCAGAAAATCTACACCACCTATTCTTCGTGTTTCCGTGCGAACTCTAGACTCATTAGCAGCAAGGAAATCAACAGCTCTATTCCAGACTTTCTTCATTTTTTTCCTGTCAAGGCTGTATTAAGGAATTGCATACATGTGGAATAGGCATGTAAGGTTGTAAATCTTTGTTTTCCTGGCACGCTTCCTTATGACTTCATAAAACATCTATAATCTTTACCACCATATCATACATCTGCCTGGTTTCCTCCTCCTCTTTTGTCCAATGATATTTCATATAATGCAGAATGACACAAACCATCACTACACCTAAGCATAATAACAGCAATCTGTGGGTTACAGTTACAAAATCACATTGGAAACAACACCAAAAAGACATCAGTGGTCTTGTGAACTGTAAAAGCTGCACATCAGTTATGTTTGTCAATTATTCCTCAGGGCCAAAACCAACACACTTTATTCCAAAATCTTTTCCATTTTCTAAGATCCACTGCAAGGAAGTGTTAAATATACCTTCATACCCAGGACCTAAATCTTTTAAATATGCAGCTGCCTCTTGAACAGAAAGCGTTCTTTGACTAGAACTGCCACATTCATGATCTCCTGCAAGCTGTGCTAATCGATGATGGAGCTTATATAATGTGTTCATCATAAGATGTTTTTCACTTTCTTGTATTTTTCCAAATGTTTCACCAAAGGGGTTTTCTATGCTGAGTTCTCCATCCTCAGACACTCCTGTCCCTCTCATTCCTAGATAAGTCAGACCCAGTATTAGGAAAAGTAAGCAGGCAGCAGTTAAGAGAAACATCGACAAGTAGTGGGCACTGAAACTCCCTGTTTGGGACGCCTCCTCCCATTTAAATTGCTGGAGAAGTTCCTCTTCGGGCTCAGAAAGCTTCGGTTTGTTGTATGTGTTTCTCAGGTAGGTATGATTGGAGCCCATATGATTGGCGCGATTGATCCTGAGTGAACCAGTGGCAGCCACCGCCGCACTGGGAGGGAGATTCTTAGAATAAATCCCAGGGGAGTCCACATTGAAGGCCCCACCGCCAATCTGATTATTGGTTTTCAGAAGGGAGCCTGTTTTTTATGTTTGTAACAATTTAACTTTAATTATATACAAAAACTATACACTTTTGTCCCTTCCACACATTCATACTTTGTGTTCTTTTAGCCAGAGTTTGCTTCTTTTTATATTGTGTATCATTAACAGATATTTGTGATTATAGTTATTCCTTTTTTTTTTTTTTGGACAGAATCTTGTTCTATTACTCAGGCTGGAGTATAGTGTGACAAGATCTTGACTCACTGCAACTTTTGCCTCCCAGGTTCAAGTGATTCTTGTGCCCCAGCCACTTGAGTAGCTGGAATTACAGACATATGCCACCATACCTGGCTAATTTTGTTGTTCTTTTTTTTAACAGAATAATAAGCCTTTAGTTGCTCCATTTTCTTATGATTATACAAACATATAAATTTTGAAAAGGTAATGCCATTTAGTAAAATCCATAAAAATAAGTTTGCCACAGTGCACAGAAAAGTTCACTGATTCCCCACGACATTGCCAAGCACCTCCAATTCGTGTTGGAAGACCCAGGCCAGGTGTGGTGCTGGCTCTGTAGTTTCAGCTACTGGGGAGGCTAAGATGGGAGGATCACTTGAGCCCAGGAGTTCCCGGCCAGTTCCTGGGTAACATAGGAAGTCCCCGTCTCTCTCTCCTTTTTTAATTGGAAGACATAAAATGTCTATATATTCTACATGGAATCATGAATATACTAAGGAGAGTCTGCACAGGGTAAATCTTAAAACTCCACACTCCAACATCACATATGTCCATGAGCAGGATCTGCAATTCACTTCACACTGGAGGTAAGTACCCAGCTGGGGTCCTCTGGCTGCAGCAGTCGGGCTTCAGAGCTGAGGCATCTCACTACAAGGGAAGTAGTCTTCAGTCCGAAACAGGACCAGGGCTTAGTAGCAGGCTTGCTGCGGCCTTGAGGGAGACGACTTGCTAAAGAGCGAGGGCACCTTCATTGTGTGCAGGAGCATCTTGAACGCCCTGGGGAAGGCGCCCAGCTCGGCCTCGGCCTCGGCCTTGGTGACCTGCTCCTTCATCCTGGCCAGGTGGCCGCCCACCATCCTCACGAAGGCCTCCAGCCGGTTGATTCTGCTGTAGATTCACCGCATCTCAGTGGCCTTCCCGTGGATATGCAGCACTCCCTCGCTGACGATGTGGGACGAGTCTCCTCGAAGCATGTCCAACATGCCCATGAACTCGTCCACTCTAGTGAGCAGGTCCTCCAGGCTCAAGTCCAGGGCCTCGACCTCGGGCCGTGCGCCGGCTCCGGGCAGCAGGCAGACACACAGCGTGTGGCGGCGCGGTGTAGCAGTGGCAGGTCGCGGCCAGGCACGGTGTCCTCCGTGCCCTCGTCCCCCCTCGGCCCTGAGGCGCTGCTGTGGCTCTGGGACACGGTGCCACTGTCCCCGCTCCAGGCGGCACACTGCGGCTCTGCAGAAGGGAGCCTGTTGACGAATCCAAGGTTGGGTCCATGTCAGTAAGTGGCGGGGGCAGGAGAGGGGTCAGTTTCTTAGCATTAACACGGTATCTAGGAACTGGGCTAGAGTCCACTTGGTCACACCGTCCTCCCTGCTCCGCAGCCGCCGCTTCTTCAGGTTTCGGCTCCTGTCTAGACTCCTGGCAGCCGCCGCCCTGTCATTCATCGCGAGTCCTCCCGCTCCCTGAACTGAAGTCTCCAGCCTGCCCCCGGCCGATGTAGCAGTCAGCGGGGAGAGAGGCTTACTATGGGTCGGTCTGGGCCGATGCCAGGAAAGGGAGTCGTCCTTTAATACCTGTCTGGTGGAGGCCACGTCGTCGTCGTCCTCTTCCTCTGAGTCGGAATAGTTTTCCCGGCATCTGTAGGGGACAAGCCGGCTGCCATTCACGGTCCGACTGGCCCAGAGCAGCTCCTCGGCCGCCGGGTCCCTCTCCTCACTGTCCTCTCCCTCCCCTTTCTCGTCCTCCATGGCTCCATTCTTCCCCGGCGCAGTCTGCAGCTCCCGGGCCGCTGGCCTCCTGACCCCCCACCACGAGTGGGGCTTCCTTCCTCCACCGAGTTGCTGTTATCACCTCGCTGGCGGCGCTTTGAGCCCGCGGTACTGGAGCGAAGCCCGGTCTTTCCTCCCGCCGCCTGCCTAGTCTTGGGGACTGGCCTCCACGTCCGACTCGTCGGACCTGAAGCCCAGCAGCACTTTGCTGCCAGCCACAGGGGCGGTGGAGGAGCCCCCGGGCCCTCCCAGGAGGCTCTCCAGGCCAGAGGCCAAGATTCAGCACAGGCCCCCAGGGCTTCCTAAGTAGGAGAGGTCGCCCAAGACCACTGGACCTCCATCCCCATGGCCACTGTGGCCGCTGGTCCCGCGGCTGCGACCGTGGTAAACATTGGTTTTAAACCTTTCATCTTTTTGTAAACATTTTAAGCTATGCTTTTCCTTGTAAGCACAGTTTTAGCTGATCTCATAAATTTCCAAATTTCAATACATTGTGCTTTTATTTCATTTAGTTCAAAATATTTTTAAATTTCTTTTGTGATTATTCTTTGACATACGCATTATGCAAAACTATTTTTCACTTGTGAAATACTGGGGAATTTTAAGGTATCTTTTCATAGATTTCTTTTTTTTTTTTTTTAATTTTTATTGCAATATAGGTTTGGGGGTACATGTGCAGAACGAGCAAGATAGTTGCATAGGTACACACATGGCAGTCTGCTTTGCTGCTTTCCTCCCCCTCACCCACACTTGGTATTCATCCCCAGGCTATCCCCCCCAGCCCCCCGCTGTCCCTCCCCATTCCCCCAACAGTCCCCAGTGTATAGTAGACCGCCTCTGTGTCCATGTGTTCTTATTTTTCTCACCCACCTATGAGTGAGTATATGTGGTATTTCTTTTTCTGTTCTTGTGTCAGTTTGCTGAGAATGATGTTCTCCAGATTCATCCATGTCCCTACAAAGGACACAAACTCATCATTTTTGATTGCTGCATAATATTCCATGGTGTATATGTGCCACATATTTCCAGTCCAGTCTATCATCGTTGGGTATTTGGGTTGGTTCCAGGTCTTTGCTATTGTAAACAGTGCTGCAATGAACATTCGTGTGCATGTGTCCTTATAGTAGAACGATTTATAGTCCTTGATAGATACCCAGTAATGGGATTGCTGGGTCAAATGGAATTTCTATTTCTAGGTCCCTGAGGAATCGCCACACTGTCTTCCACAATGGTTGAACTAATTTACACTCCCACCAACAGTGTAAGAGTGTTCCTATTTCTCCACATCCTCTCCAGCATCTGCTGTCTCCAGATTTTTTAATGATCGCCATTCTAACTGGCGTGAGATGGTATCTCAATGTGGTTTTGATTTGCATCTCTCTAATGACCAATGATGATGAGCACTTTTTCATATGTTTGTTGGCCTCATGTATGTCTTCTTTTGTAAAGTTTCTGTTCATATCCTTTGCCCAAATTTCAATACATTGTGCTTTTATTTCATTTAGTTCAAAATATTTTTAAATTTCTTTTGTGATTATTCTTTGACATACGCATTATGCAAAACTATTTTTCACTTGTGAAATACTGGGGAATTTTAAGGTATCTTTTCATAGATTTCTTTTTTTTTTTTTTTTTAATTTTTATTGCAATATAGGTTTGGGGGTACATGTGCAGAACGAGCAAGATAGTTGCATAGGTACACACATGGCAGTCTGCTTTGCTGCTTTCCTCCCCTCACCCACACTTGGTATTCATCCCCAGGCTATCCCCCAGCCCCCCGCTGTCCCTCCCCATTCCCCCAACAGTCCCCAGTGTATAGTAGACCGCTTCTCTGTGACCATGTGTTCTTATTTTTCTCACCCACCTATGAGTGAGTATATGTGGTATTTCTTTTTCTGTTCTTGTGTCAGTTTGCTGAGAATGATGTTCTCCAGATTCATCCATGTCCCTACAAAGGACACAAACTCATCATTTTTGATTGCTGCATAATATTCCATGGTGTATATGTGCCACATTTTTCCAGTCCAGTCTATCATCGTTGGGCATTTGGGTTGGTTCCAGGTCTTTGCTATTGTAAACAGTGCTGCAATGAACATTCGTGTGCATGTGTCCTTATAGTAGAACGATTTATAGTCCTTGATAGATACCCAGTAATGGGATTGCTGGGTCAAATGGAATTTCTATTTCTAGGTCCCTGAGGAATCGCCACACTGTCTTCCACAATGGTTGAACTAATTTACACTCCCACCAACAGTGTAAGAGTGTTCCTATTTCTCCACATCCTCTCCAGCATCTGCTGTCTCCAGATTTTTAATGATCGCCATTCTAACTGGCGTGAGATGGTATCTCAATGTGGTTTTGATTTGCATCTCTAATGACCAATGATGATGAGCACTTTTTCATATGTTTGTTGGCCTCATGCATGTCTTCTTTTGTAAAGTTTCTGTTCATATCCTTTGCCCATTTTTGAATGGGCTTGTTTGTTTTTTTCCTGTAAATCTGTTTGAGTTCTTTGTAAATTCTGGATATCAACCCTTTGTCAGATGTGTAAACTGCAAAGATTTTTTCCCATTCTGATGGTTGCCGATTCACTCTAGTGACTGTTTCTTTTGCCGTGCAGAAGCTGTGGAGTTTGATTAGGTCCCATTTGTCTATTTTGGCTTTTGTTGCCAATGCTTTTGGTGTTTTGTTCATGAAGTCCTTGCCTACTCCTATGTCCTGAATGGTTTTGCCTAGATTTTCTTCTAGGGTTTTTATGGTGTCAGGTCTTATGTTTAAGTCTTTAATCCATCTGGAGTTAATTTTAGTGTAAGGTGTCAGGAAGGGGTCCAGTTTCTGCTTTCTGCACATGGCTAGCCAGTTTTCCCAACACCATTTATTAAATAGGGAATCCTTTCCCATTGCCTGTTTTTGTCTGGTTTATCAAAGATAATATGGTTGTAGATGTTGTGTTGCCTCCGATGCCTCTGTTCTGTTCCATTGGTCTATATCTCTGTTTTGGTACCAGTACCATGCTGTTTTGATTACTGTAGCCTTGTAGTATAGTTTGAAGTCTGGTAGCGTGATGCCTCCCGCTGTGTTCTTTTTGCTTAGAATTGACTTGGCTATGCGGGCTCTTTTTGGTTCCATATGAAATTCATGGTGGTTTTCCAGTTCTGTGAAGAAATTCAATGGTAGTTTGATGGGGATAGCATTGATTGTGTAAATTACTTTGGGCAGTATAGCCATTTTCACGATATTGATTCTTCCTAACCACGAACATGGAATGTTTCTCCATCTGTTTGTGTCCTCTTATTTCGTTGAGCAGTTGTTTGTAGTTTTCCTTAAAGAGGTCCCTTACATTCCTAGTGAGTTGTATTCCTAGGTATTTTATTTTCTTTGTAGCAATTGTGAATGGCAGTTCGTTCTTGATTTGGTTCTCTTTAAGTCTGTTATTGGTGTATAGGAATGCTTGTGATTTTTGAACATTGATTTTATATCCTGAGACTTTGCTGAAGTTGCTTATCAGTTGCAGGAGCTTTTGGGCTGAGGTGATGGGGTCTTCTAGGTATACTATCATGTCGTCTGCAAATAGAGACAATTTGGCTTCCACCTTTCCTATTTGAATACCCTTTATTTCTTTTTCTTGCCTGATTGCTCTGGCTAGAACTTCCAGTACTATGTTGAATAGAAGTGGTGAGAGAGGGCATCCTTGTTCAGTGCCGGATTTCAAAGGGAATGCTTCCAGTTTTGCCCATTAAGTATGATATTGGCTGTTGGTTTGTCATAAATAGCTTTTATTACTTTGAGATATGTTCCATCAATACCAAGTTTATTGAGGGTTTTAGCATAAAGGGCTGTTGAATTTTGTCAAATGCCTTCTGCATCAATTGAGATAATCATGTGGTTTTGTTTTTGCTTCTGTTTATGTGGTGAATTACATTTATAGACTTGCGTATGTTGAACCAGCCTTGCATCCCGGATGAATCCTACTTGATCATGATGGATAAGTTTTTAATGTGCTGTTGCAATCGGTTTGCCAGTATTTTATTGAAGATTTTTGCATCTATGTTCATCATGGATATTGGCCTGAAGTTTTCTTTTTGTTGAGTCTCTGCCAGGTTTTGGTATCAGGATGATGTTGGTCTCATAAAATGATTTGGGAAGGGTTCCTCTTTTGGATTATTTGGAATAGTTTCAGAAGGAATGGTACCAGATCCTCTTTGTGTGTCTGGTAGAATTCAGCTGTGAACCCATCTGGACCTGGGCTTTTTGTGTGGTAGGTTTCTAATTGCTGCCTCAACTTCAGACCTTGTTATTGGTCTATTCATAGTTTCGGCTTCCTCCTGGTTTAGGCTTGGGAGGACACAGGCGTCCAGGAATTTATCCATTTCTTCCTGATTTACTAGTTTATGTGCATAGAGTTGTTTGTAGTATTCTCTGATGATGGTTTGAATTTCTGTGGAATCTGTGGTGATTTCCTTTATCGTTTTATTGCATCTATTTGGTTGTTCTCTCTCTTCTTTTTATCAGTCTGGCTAGTGGTCTGTCTATTTTGTTGATCTTTTGAAAAACCAACTCAGATTTATTGATTTTTTGAAGGGTTTTTCTTGTCTCTATCTCCTTCAGTTCTGCTCTGATCTTAGTTATTTCTTGTCTTCTGCTAGGTTTTGAGCTTTTTTGATCTTGCTCCTCTAGCTCTTTCAATTTTGACGATAGAGTGTCAATTTTGGATCTCTCCACTCTTCTCATGTGGGCACTTATTGCTATATATTTTCCTCTACAGACTGCTTTAAATGTGTCCCAGAGATTCTGGTACGTTGTGTCTTCATTCTCGTTGGTTTCAAAGAACTTCTTTATTTCTGCCTTCATTTCATTGTTTATCCAATCAACATTCAAGAGCCAGTTGTTCAGTTTCCATGAAGCTGTGCGGTTCTGAGTTATTTTCTGAATTCTGAGTTCCAACTTGATTGCACTATGGTCTGAGAGACTGTTTGTTATGATTTCCGTTGTTTTGCATTTGCTGAGGAGTGCTTTACTTCCAATTATGTGGTCAATTTTGGAGTAGGTGTGATGTGGTGCTGAGAAGAATGTATATTCTGTGGATTTGGGGTGGAGAGTTCTGTAAATGTCTATCAGGTTTGCTTGTTCCAGGTCTGAGTTCAAGTCCTGGATATCCTTGTTAATTTTCTGTCTGGTTGATCTGTCTGCTATTGACAGTGGAGTGTTAAAGTCTCCCACTATTATTGTGTGGGAGTCTAAGTCTCTTTGTAAGTCATTAAGAACTTGCCTTATATATCTGGGTGCTCCTACATTGGGTCCATATATATTTAGAATCGTTATCTCTTCTTGTTGTATCGATCCTTTTACCATTATGTAATGACCTTCTTTGTCCCTTTTGATCTTTGTTACTTTAAAGTCTATTTTATCAGAGATGAAATTTGCAACTCCTGCTTTTTTGCTCTCCATTTGCTTGGTAAATCTTCCTCCATCCCTTTATTTTGAGCCTTTGTGTATCTTTGCATGTGAGGTGGGTTTCCTGGATACAGCACACCGATGGGTTTTGGTTTTTATCCAATTTGCCAGTCTGTGTCTTTTGATTGGTGCATTTAGCCCATTTACATTCAGGGTTAATATTGTTATGTGTGAATTTGATACTGCCATTTTGATGCTAGCTGGCTGTTTTGCCCGTTGGTTCATGTACATTCTTCATTTTGTTGATGGTCTTTAGCATTTGGTATGCTTTTAGGATGGCTGGAACTGGTTGTTTCTTTCTATGTGTAGTGCCTCTTTCAGGAGCTCTTGTAAAGCAGGCCTAGTGGTGACAAAATCTCTGAGTACTTGCTTGTTCGTGAAGGATTTTATTTTTCCTTCACTTATGAAGCTCAGTTTGGCTGGATATGAAATTCTGGGTTGAAAGTTCTTTTCTTTAAGGATGTTGAATATTGGCCCCACTCTCTTCTGGCTTGTAGAGTCTCTGCCGAGATCTGCTGTGAGTCTGATGGGCTTCCCTTTGTGGGTGACCTGACCTTTCTCTCTGGCTGCCCTTAGTATTTTCTCCTTCGTTTCAACCCTAGTGAATCTGACGATTATGTGCCTTGGGGTTGCTCTTCTTGCAGAGTATCTTTGTGGTGTTCTCTGTATTTCCTGGGTTGAGTATTGACCTGTCTTGCTAGGTTGGGGAAATTTTCCTGGATAATATCCTGAAGAGTGTTTTCCAGCTTGGGTTCATTCTCTTCATCACATTCTGGTACACCTATCAAACGTAGGTTGGGTCTCTTCACATAGTCCCACATTTCTTGGAAATTTTGTTCATTCCTTTTTGCACTTTTTTCTTTAATCTTGGTTTCTCGTTTTATTTCATTGAGTTGATCTTCAACTTCTGATATTCTTTCTTCTGCTTGGTCAATTCGGCTGTTGAAACTTGTGCATGCTTCGCGAAGTTCTCGTGTTGTGTTTTTCAGCTCCTTCAATTCATTCATATTCCTCTCTAAGTTGTCCATTCTCGTTATCAATTCCTCGAATCTTTTTTCAAATCTTTTTTCTAGGTTCTTAGTTTCTTTGCACTGGTTTAGAACATGTTCCTTTAGCTCACTGAAGTTTCTCATTATCCACTTTCTGAAGTCTGATTCCGTCATTTTCACATTCATTCTCCGTCCAGCTTTGTTCCCTTGCTGGTGAGGAGTTTTGGTCCTTTTTTGGAGGTGAGGTGTTTTGGTTTTGGGTGTTTTCCTCCTTTTTGCGCTGGTTTCTTCCCATCTTTATGGATTTATCCGCCTGTCATCTTAGTATTGGCTGATTTTTCAATTGGGTCTCTGTGTGGACACTGAGATTGTTGATGATGAAGTATTTCTGTTACTTAGTTTTCCTCTAATGATCTATCCTCCTCTGCTGTATGAGTGCTGAGGTCCACTCCAGGCCCTGCTTGTCTGGGGTATACCTGCAGCAGCTGCAGCAGAACAATGAGGATGATACCAGTTTCTTCTTCTGCTGCCCTTGTTCCAGAATGATGCCAGCCAAATGTCAGTCTGATTAGTCCTTTTCTGGGGTGACTCCTTGGATATACAGGGGTCAGGAGCTGCTTGAGGAGACAGTCTGTGCTTTATAGGAGCTCCAGTGCTGAGCTGTGAGCTCCGTTGTTCATTCAGTGTTGTTGGGAGGTTGTTTATGTCTGCTGCAATAGAACTCATAAACACCACTCTTTTTTTCACCCTTAGATGCTCTGTCTCAGGGGTTGGGGCTTTCTTTATGAGTATCTGTTGCACTGTCCTGCCCCACTAGATGGCAGTCTATTCACTATTTGCCTGCCAGGGCTCTGACCTGCTGCTGGGCTCCTTTCTGCTGTGGGCGTGGGTCTCTCTGTTATGGCAGGTTGCCTCGGCAATGGCAGGCAGTCCTGGGCGGTACTTAAGTGGGGGTGCACTTGTCATCAATGGTGGACGCCCCTCCTGACCGGGCTGCACCGTCCCAGATGCCGGCAACAAAACTCTCAGCCCCAAGCGCCTCCAGTCTCCGCCCTGCTTGTCCCGTGAGCGTGGGACCCGCCGAGCCCGATCACCCAGCTCCCTGCCTCAGAGTCTGTCCTCTCTCTCTCTCTCTTCCTCTCCCCAAGCTGAAAGGTCGACTCTCTCACTGGCGCCCCAGGAGCCTGCCGATAGGGCACTGGGATCCGTCGATCTCCGTGCAGCTGCCCACTACCCGGCTCAGATCACGCTTCCCAGGAAACTCCTGGTCTGGCTCATTGTCCAAGTCCCGTTCAATCAGATGGACATGCCAATCTGCCCTTCCAAATCTCAGACTGCCGGTTTAACAGGGCACCCAGACCAGTGAGTTCCGCGCGGGTCGCTGCGGTGCAGCTGCGCCGGCCGAAGAGCGGCGGGAGCGCTGCTAGCCGGCTGCTAGCGTTCGTGTCTCTCCACACCTGGGACCTTCAACGCTCTGTGGGCATAAAAGGAACATCCGAGGATGCGGCTAGGACTCACCCCTTGCGCCTTCACCGAGAGCTGCAATCCTGAGTCACCTCTCTGACGCCATCTTGCCTCCCTCCTCCCTTCATAGATTTCTAATTTAATTTCAATGTGTTCATAGAATATTTTCTGTATGATTTTGATAACTTTAAAATATCAAATGAATTTTTTATTTTATTATCATTTTTTGCGATGGAGTCTCTTTCTGTTGCCCAGGCTGGAGTGCAATGGAATAATCTCAGCTCACTGAAACTTCTGCCTCCCAGGTTCATGCCATTCTCCTGCCTCAGCCTCCTAAGTAGCTGAGACTACAGGCATGCACCACCATGCCTAATTTTTTTGAATTTTTATTAGAGACAGGGTTTCACCATGTTGGCCAGGCTGGTCTCAAACTTCTGACCCCAAGTGATCTGCATGTCTCAGCTTCCCAAAGTGTTGAGATTACAGGCATGAGCCACCATGCGGCCTAAAATATCAAAGTATTGAGAATTATTCTATGGCACAGATATGTTCATCTTTTATGAACATTCCAAGTGCACTTGAACAGATTGTGTTAATATAGTGCTCTATAAATTTAATATGGTCAAATTTGGTAATGGTTCACTCTTTAAAATGCTATTGACAATATATTTAAGTTTAAATCTACCTCTTGCTATTTCTTTTTATTTAATCTGTTCTTTGTTCATTTTTCCTTTTCATTACTTTTGGTATTGACTATTTTCAAATATTGTATTTGCTCTTCTCTATTGGCTTATTTGGTATATCTCTTTGTGCTCTGGGGTTTACAATGCACCTTCAAAAATAACAGTCTGATATCAAATGATATTACACCACTTCATGGATAAAGTGACTATCTTTTAATACTATATTTCATTTTCTTTCTCCCTTTGTGCTGTATGTCATATGTTTTATTTATACAAGTCTTATAAGCACCATAAATGCATAGGGTAATATTTTTGTCTTAAACAGTAAACTGCCATTTAAAGAAAGATAAAAATGTGACAAAACTTTTCATTTTATTCACATATTTACAATTCCAAGATCTTATCATTTCTAAGTTTCTGTTTTCATTTACTTCAGCCTGACATAAATTTTGAGTAGACAGGGTCTTACTGGCTTGTCAGCACTGGTCTCGAACTCTGAGCTCAAGTGATCCTCCTGCCTTAGCCTCCCACAGGTAATTACAGGCATGAGTCCCTATCTGGCCTATAAATTTTTACTGTTTCTTTATCCGGAAAACTCTTTATTTCACCTTTATTTTTAAATTTATATTATTTTTAATTTTGTTTTAGACAGAGTCTACTTTGTTGCCCAGGCTGGAGTGCAATGGAATAATCTCAGCTCACTGAAACTTCTGCCTCCCAGGTTCATGCCATTCTCCTGCCTCAGCCTCCTAAGTAGCTGAGACTACAGGCATGCACCACCATGCCTAATTTTTTTGAATTTTTATTAGAGACAGGGTTTCACCATGTTGGCCAGGCTGGTCTCAAACTTCTGACCCCAAGTGATCTGCATGTCTCAGCTTCCCAAAGTGTTGAGATTACAGGCATGAGCCACCATGCTTGGCCTAAAATATCAAAGTATTGAGAATTATTCTATGGCACGAGATATAGTTCATCTTTTATGAACATTCCAAGTGCACTTGAAAAGATTGTGTTAATATAGTGCTCTATAAATTTAATATGGTCAAATTTGGTAATGGTTCACACTTTAATTAAATGCTATTGACAATATATTTAAGTTTAAATCTACCTCCTTGCTATTTCTTTTTTATTTAATCTGTTCTTTGTTCATTTTTCCTTTTTCATTACTTTTTTGGTATTGACTATTTTTCAAATATTGTATTTGCTCTTCTCTATTGGCTTATTTGGTATATCTCTTTGTGCTCTGGGGTTTACAATGTGCACCTTCAAAAATAGCAGTCTGATATCAAATGATATTACACCACTTCATGGATAAAGTGACTATCTTTTAATACTATATTTCCATTTTCTTTCTCCCTTTGTGCTGTGGCTGTCATATATGTTTTATTTATACAAGTCTTATAAGCACCATAAATGCATAGGGTAATATTTTTGTCTTAAACAGTAAACTGCCATTTAAAGAAAGATAAAAATTGTGACAAAACTTTTCATTTTTATTCACATATTTACAATTCCAAGATCTTATCATTTCTAAGTTTCTGTTTTCATTTACTTCAGCCTGACGGCTATAAATTCTTGAGTAGAGACAGGGTCTTACTGGCTTGTCAGCACTGGTCTCGAACTCCTGAGCTCAAGTGATCCTCCTGCCTTAGCCTCCCACAGGGCTAGGATTACAGGCATGAGTCCCTATGCCTGGCCTATAAATTTTTTTACTGTTTCTTTATCCGGAAAACTCTTTATTTCACCTTTATTTTTTAAATTTATATTATTTTTAATTTTGTTTTAGACAGAGTCTTACTTTGTTGCCCAGGCTGGAGTGCAATGGAATAATCTCAGCTCACTGAAACTTCTGCCTCCCAGGTTCATGCCATTCTCCTGCCTCAGCCTCCTAAGTAGCTGAGACTACAGGCATGCACCACCATGCCTAATTTTTTTGAATTTTTATTAGAGACAGGGTTTCACCATGTTGGCCAGGCTGGTCTCAAACTTCTGACCCCAAGTGATCTGCATGTCTCAGCTTCCCAAAGTGTTGAGATTACAGGCATGAGCCACCATGCTTGGCCTAAAATATCAAAGTATTGAGAATTATTCTATGGCACGAGATATAGTTCATCTTTTATGAACATTCCAAGTGCACTTGAAAACATTGTGTTAATATAGTGCTCTATAAATTTAATATGGTCAAATTTGGTAATGGTTCACACTCTTTAATTAAATGCTATTGACAATATATTTAAGTTTAAATCTACCTCCTTGCTATTTCTTTTTTATTTAATCTGTTCTTTGTTCATTTTTCCTTTTTCATTACTTTTTTGGTATTGACTATTTTTCAAATATTGTATTTGCTCTTCTCTATTGGCTTATTTGGTATATCTCTTTGTGCTCTGGGGTTTACAATGTGCACCTTCAAAAATAGCAGTCTGATATCAAATGATATTACACCACTTCATGGATAAAGTGACTATCTTTTAATACTATATTTCCATTTTCTTTCTCCCTTTGTGCTGTGGCTGTCATATGTTTTATTTATACAAGTCTTATAAGCACCATAAATGCATAGGGTAATATTTTTGTCTTAAACAGTAAACTGCCATTTAAAGAAAGATAAAAATTGTGACAAAACTTTTCATTTTTATTCACATATTTACAATTCCAAGATCTTATCATTTCTAAGTTTCTGTTTTCATTTACTTCAGCCTGACGGCTATAAATTCTTGAGTAGAGACAGGGTCTTACTGGCTTGTCAGCACTGGTCTCGAACTCCTGAGCTCAAGTGATCCTCCTGCCTTAGCCTCCCACAGGGCTAGGATTACAGGCATGAGCCACCATGCTTGGCCTAAAATATCAAAGTATTGAGAATTATTCTATGGCACGAGATATAGTTCATCTTTTATGAACATTCCAAGTGCACTTGAAAACATTGTGTTAATATAGTGCTCTATAAATTTAATATGGTCAAATTTGGTAATGGTTCACACTCTTTAATTAAATGCTATTGACAATATATTTAAGTTTAAATCTACCTCCTTGCTATTTCTTTTTTATTTAATCTGTTCTTTGTTCATTTTTCCTTTTTCATTACTTTTTTGGTATTGACTATTTTTCAAATATTGTATTTGCTCTTCTCTATTGGCTTATTTGGTATATCTCTTTGTGCTCTGGGGTTTACAATGTGCACCTTCAAAAATAGCAGTCTGATATCAAATGATATTACACCACTTCATGGATAAAGTGACTATCTTTTAATACTATATTTCCATTTTCTTTCTCCCTTTGTGCTGTGGCTGTCATATGTTTTATTTATACAAGTCTTATAAGCACCATAAATGCATAGGGTAATATTTTTGTCTTAAACAGTAAACTGCCATTTAAAGAAAGATAAAAATTGTGACAAAACTTTTCATTTTTATTCACATATTTACAATTCCAAGATCTTATCATTTCTAAGTTTCTGTTTTCATTTACTTCAGCCTGACGGCTATAAATTCTTGAGTAGAGACAGGGTCTTACTGGCTTGTCAGCACTGGTCTCGAACTCCTGAGCTCAAGTGATCCTCCTGCCTTAGCCTCCCACAGGGCTAGGATTACAGGAGTGAGCCAATTCTCCCAGCCATTGCCTTTAAATTTAGAGAATATTTTTGCTGATTAGAAAATTCTTGGTATCTTTTCTTTTTATTTTTTAAATTTATATTATTTTTAATTTTGTTTTAGACAGAGTCTTACTTTGTTGCCCAGGCTGGAGTGCAATGGCATGATCTTGGCTCACTGCAACCTCCACCTCCCGGGTTCAAGCAATTCTCTTGCCTCAGCCTCCCAAGTAGCTGGGATTACAGGTGCCTGCCACCACAGCAAACTAATTTTTGTAATTTTAGTAGAGATGGGGTTTCAACATGTTGGTCAGGCTGGTTTTGAATTCCTCACCTTAGATGATTCACCCAGTTGGCCTTCGGAAATGCTAGGATTACAGGAGTGAGCCAATTCTCCCAGCCATTGCCTTTAAATTTAGAGAATATTTTTGCTGATTAGAAAATTCTTGGTATCTTTTCTTTTTATTTTTTTAAACTTTTACTTTTGTTTCAGGGTACATGTGCAGGTTTATTATGAAGGTAAGTTGAGTCTTGCAGGGGTTTAGTGTACAAATTGTTTCATCACCCAGGTAATGAGCATAGTATCTGATAGGTAGGTTTTTTTTATCCTCACCCTGCTCCCACACTCCACACTCAAGTAGGCCCTGGTGTCTGTTGCTCACTTCTTTGTGTCCATGTGTACTCAATGTTTAGCTCCCACTTATAAGTGAGAACATGCAGTATTTGATTTTCTGTTTTGCATTAGATTGCTTAGGATAATGGCCTCCAGCTCTATCCATGTTGCTGCAAAAGACATGATCTCATTCTTTTTTATGGCTGCAGAGTATTCCGTGGTGTATATGTGCCATGTTTTCTTTATACAGTCTTCCATTGCTGGGTACTTAGGTTGATTTCATGTACTTACTATTGTGAATAGTGCTGTGATTAACATATGTATGTATAGGACTTTATGGTAGAATGATTCATATTCCTTTGGGTATGGACCCAATGGATTTTGGGTAAAATTCTAGTTCTGTTCTAAGTTCTTTGAGTAATCTCCAAACTGCTTTCCACCGTGGAAGGATTCTCCTTTCAATGAATGTTGCTGGGATAACTGGCTAGTTAATGTAGAAGATTGAAAATCGACCCCTTCCTTTTACTGTATGCAAAAATTAACTCAAGATGGATTGAAGGCTTAAATCTAAAACCTAAAGCATTTATGGGGCTATAAAAACCCTTGAAGGAAACCTAGAGGATATCATTTTGGATACAGATACTGAAAAAGATTTCATGACAAAGATGCCAAAAGCAAAGATAAAACAAATATTGACATATGGGACCTAATTAAGCAAAAGAGCATCTGCAAAGTGAAAGAAACTAACAAAGTAAGCAGATGACTTACACAGTGGGAGAAGATATTTGCACACTGTGCACCTGTAAAAGAGCTAATATCCAGACTCTATAAGGAACTTAAATTAACAAGCAAATAAGCAAACAACACCATAACAAGCGAGCAAAGGACACAAACAAGTAGTTTTCAAAAGAAGACATGTACGTGGCCTATAAGCATATGAAAACATGCTCAAAATCACTAACCATTAGAGACATGCAAAGTCAAAACCACAATGACAATTCTCAGTATTTTTTTTTTTTCAGTTTTGGCACATGAAAAACGTTATTTCTTTGTCTTTTGGCTTGTCTTGTTTATTACAAGAAATTAGTATTATATCTTCTCTGTGTTCTCCTGAGATAATGTGTTTTTTCCTTCTGGGTACTTTAAGAGTTTTCTTTTTATCATTGGTTTTCAGCAATTTGATTATAAGGTGACTTGCTTGTTGTTTATTTTCTGTATTTACCTTTCTTGGGTAAGTTGTGTCAAGTGGAGCTGTATATTTAGGTTTTTATCAAATTGAGAAATATTACTCACTATTTATTCAAATACATTTTTCTGTTTAACCTTCCCAACACACACACACACACACACACACACACACACACACACACACCACGCACAGAAAGTCTTTCTTTTCTCTCTTGCTTTACGTATTAAAATCGAACATATATTAGGTAGCTTAATATTGTCTCACCTGTCATCAAGGTTTTTAAGTCTTTTTAGCCAGTGTTCTTTCTCTGCTTCAGTTTCTATCATGTTTTCAAACTCACTTATTTTCCTACAATACCTAATGTTATGTTAAGCTCTCAAATAGCTTTTTCACATTAAATATACATTTTCCCCTTAAAATTTTGCTTTTTAAAATACTTTGCATGCCTTCCTTTTTTGTTCACAATTTCCTTTAAATCCTTGAACATATTTCTAACAGCTGCTTGAAAGCTGCTTTCTGCAGGCTCCATCACCATTGTTATTTTTCCTTCTGTTTTCATAAACACTGGGTGGGTGTTTCATAAACACTGGTGGGTGTTTCATAAACACTGGGTGGGTGTTTCATAAACACTGGGTGGGTGTTTCATAAACACTGGTGGGTGTTTCATAAACACTGGTGGGTGTTTCATAAACACTGGTGGGTGTTGTTGAGTTTCTGAATTTTGTTTTTGTCCTTCGAAGAGTTTTGCAGTTTCTTTCCTAGGCATTTTATAAGTAAGGTGGGAATCATCTTGATCCATTTGATGTTTGCTTTTAAGCTTTGTTAGGTCAAGTCTCACAATAGCTATTATTCTAAAGCTAATTTATTCCTGTTGCCAGGAAGGTGCAATCCACCTACGGGCTCTCTTGTACCCCCCAGGTGTTCAATGAATTTTCTCACTCAGGATCAACAGAACTTGCCTATGTTCCAGTTCTTTCCAACATCTAGAAATTGTTTGACTTACAACTCTCCACTAACTGCTCTCTTCCTAGCTCCACGGGATTTTAGTCTTTTCATGCATTTCTTAGTTGTGAGCTAGGAACTTAAAGAAATCTTTATAAAAAATATCTATCTTTTTATCTGTGTTGACTTATCCTCTCCAGTTTTCTGTCCCCCAGAATCCAGCTACCTAAGCCTCTATGAACTCTGATCCCTCAATTTAGTGAGGCCACTGTGTTCTGTTTGGCTTCCTTTTCCTCTACAGTGATACAGAAAATATCTCCAGGTAGAAAGCTGGGCAGCCACAGGACATACATAATTTGTTCCTCTTCTCACATGGATCACAGCCTTGTACTATCAATTGTCTAATTATAGAAAACACTTAATTTGTACAATTATTTAGATTCTAATTGTTAATAGTGGGAGAGAAACTAACTTATGATGCCGGTGCAAACATAATTGAGGTTTTTGCAATTACTTTCTTTTTTTTTTTTTATGGAGTCTTGCTCTGTTGCCAGGCTGGAGTAATCTCAGCTTACGGCAACCTCCACCTCCTGGGTTTAAGCAATTCTCCTGCCTCAGCCTCCCAGGTAGGTGGGATTACAGGTGCCACCACCATGTCTGGCTAATTTTGCATTTTTAGTAGAGACAAGGTCTCATCATGTTTGCCAGTCTGGTCTCAAACTCCTGACCTCTTAAGAGATCCATTCGCCTCGGCCTCCCAAAGTGCTGGAATTACAGGTGTAAGCCACCATGCCCTACCACCATTACTGCCAATGGCAAAAATTGCAATTATTTTTGCACCAATCTAGTAACATAGAAGGAACAATTGCTCAGTTTTCTTTTTAGTGGGCATGTTGTTCAGAATTTAGTGGATAGTTTTCTTTTAGAGCACCAAAGATAATACCAATAATTGCAAGTTTCACTAGCTTTTATTATTTTTGGTGACAAGCCTTCTGTCAGATAAACTGTTCCTTTCAAAGGTGTATGTGTGTGTGAAGGAGAGGGTGCTTGGCTGCTTTTAGTATTTTGTCTTTGGGTTTTAGAAATATAATGATGACTCCTTTCATGTTAATTTCATTGCACATATTCTGCTTGGAGTTTATAGAACTTCCAGAATCTGTGGCTTTATATCTTTATTGGTTTTGGAGAATTCTCAGCCAGCATTGCATCCACCCCACTCTTTCTCCCCTTTCCTTTGCAGACTTCAGTTACATGTTTGACTAGTCACAGTGCTCTAATTCTCTTTTATTCTCTTTTCTCTATTCCCACCTTTGCTTCTCCTCACACATTAGCAGGGTATTTTTTACTTACATATTTAAAGTTTACTAATTTCTTCTGCTGTGTGCAATTTGCTTTAAGCACGTCTACTGAGTGCATTTTATTTCTTTATTTTTTGGTTGGTTCCAGAATTACTATTTTATTCTGTGTTAAAAACAAGCAAATTTTGGCCAGATGCTGTGACTCACAACTGTAATCTCACATTTTAGGAGGCTGAGATGGGTGGATCACATGAGGTCAGGAGTTTGAGACCAGCTTGGCAAACATGGTGAAACTCTATCTCTTTTTTTTTTTTAATTTTTATTGCATTATAGGTTTGGGGGTACATGTGCAGAATGTGCAAGATAGTTGCATAGGTACACATATGGCAGTGTGCTTTGCTGTCTTCCTCCCCTTCACCCACACTTGGTATTCATCCACAGGTCATCCCCCCCAGACCCCCCTAATGTCCCTCCCCATTCCCCCAACAGTCCCCAGTGTATAGTAGACCGCCTCTGTGTCCATGTGTTCTCATTTTTCTCACCCACCTATGAGTGAGTATATGTGGTATTTCTTTTTCTGTTCTTGTGTCAGTTTGCTGAGAATGATGTTCTCCAGATTCATCCATGTCCCTACAAAGGACACAAACTCATCATTTTTGATTGCTGCATAATATTCCATGGTGTATATGTGCCACATTTTCCCAGTCCAGTCTATCATCGTTGGGCATTTGGGTTGGTTCCAGGTCCTTGCTATTGTAAACAGTGCTGCAATGAACATTCGTGTGCATGTGTCCTTATAGTAGAACGATTTATAGTCCTTTGGATAGATACCCAGTAATGGGATTGCTGGGTCAAATGGAATTTCTATTTCTAGGTCCCTGAGGAATTGCCACACTGTCTTCCACAATGGTTGAAATAATTTACACTCCCACCAACAGTGTAAGAGTGTTCCTATTTCTCCACATCCTCTCCAGCATCTGCTGTCTCCAGATTTTTTAATGATCGCCATTCTAACTGGTGTGAGATGGTATCTCAATGTGGTTTTGATTTGCATCTCTCTAATGACCAATGATGATGAGCACTTTTTCATATGTTTGTTGGCCTCATGTATGTCTTCTTCTGTAAAGTTTTTGTTCATATCCTATGCCCATTTTTGAATGGGCTTGTTTGGTTTTTCCTGTAAATCTGTTTGAGTTCTTTGTAAATTCTGGATATCAGCCCTTTGTCAGATGTGTAAACTGCAAAGATTTTTTCCCATTCTGATGGTTGCCGATTCACTCTAGTGACTGTCTCTTTTGCCGTGCAGAAGCTGTGGAGTTTGATTAGGTCCCATTTGTCTATTTTGGCTTTTGTTGCCAATGCTTTTGGTGTTTTGGTCATGAAGTCCTTGCCTACTCCTATGTCCTGAATGGTTTTGCCCAGATTTTCTTCTAGGGTTTTTATGGTGTCAGGTCTTATGTTTAAGTCTTTAATCCATCTGGAGTTAATTTTAGTGTCAGGAAGGGGTCCAGTTTCTGCTTTCTACACATGGCTAGCCAGTTTTCCCAACACCATTTATTAAATAGGAATCCTTTCCCATTGCCTGTTTTTGTCTGGTTTATCAAAGATAATATGGTTGTAGATATTTTGTGTTGCCTCCGATGCTTCTGTTCTGTTCCATTGGTCTATATCTCTGTTTTGGTACCAGTACCATGCTGTTTTGATTACTGTAGCCTTGTAGTATAGTTTGAAGTCTGGTAGCGTGATGCCTCCGCTGTGTTCTTTTGCTTAGAATTGACTTGGCTATGCGGGCTCTTTTTGGTTCCATATGAAATTCATGGTGGTTTTTTCCAGTTCTGTGAAGAAATTCAATGGTAGTTTGATGGGGATAGCATTGATTGTGTAAATTACTTTGGGCAGTATAGCCATTTTCACGATATTGATTCTTCCTAACCACGAACATGGAATCTTTCTCCCTTTCCTTTGCAGACTTCAGTTACATGTTTGACTAGTCACAGTGCTCTAATTCTCTTTTATTCTCTTTTCTCTATTCCCACCTTTGCTTCTCCTCACACATTAGCAGGGTATTTTTTACTTACATATTTAAAGTTTACTAATTTCTTCTGCTGTGTGCAATTTGCTTTAAGCACGTCTACTGAGTGCATTTTATTTCTTTATTTTTTGGTTGGTTCCAGAATTACTATTTTATTCTGTGTTAAAAACAAGCAAATTTTGGCCAGATGCTGTGACTCACAACTGTAATCTCACATTTTAGGAGGCTGAGATGGGTGGATCACATGAGGTCAGGAGTTTGAGACCAGCTTGGCAAACATGGTGAAACTCTATCTCTTTTTTTTTTTAATTTTTTTTTTTAATTTTATTGCATTATAGGTTTGGGGGTACATGTGCAGAATGTGCAAGATAGTTGCATAGGTACACATATGGCAGTGTGCTTTGCTGTCTTCCTCCCCTTCACCCACACTTGGTATTCATCCACAGGTCATCCCCCCCAGATCCCCCCTAATGTCCCTCCCCCATTCCCCCCAACAGTCCCCAGTGTATAGTAGACCGCCTCTCTGTGTCCATGTGTTCTCATTTTTCTCACCCACCTATGAGTGAGTATATGCGGTATTTCTTTTTCTGTTCTTGTGTCAGTTTGCTGAGAATGATGTTCTCCAGATTCATCCATGTCCCTACAAAGGACACAAACTCATCATTTTTGATTGCTGCATAATATTCCATGGTGTATATGTGCCACATTTTCCCAGTCCAGTCTATCATCGTTGGGCATTTGGGTTGGTTCCAGGTCTTGCTATTGTAAACAGTGCTGCAATGAACATTCGTGTGCATGTGTCCTTATAGTAGAACGATTTATAGTCCTTTGGATAGATACCCAGTAATGGGATTGCTGGGTCAAATGGAATTTCTATTTCTAGGTCCCTGAGGAATTGCCACACTGTCTTCCACAATGGTTGAACTAATTTACACTCCCACCAACAGTGTAAGAGTGTTCCTATTTCTCCACATCCTCTCCAGCATCTGCTGTCTCCAGATTTTTAATGATCGCCATTCT
The DNA here is from genome assembly GCA_021498475.1 of Saguinus midas. Taxonomy (NCBI): domain Eukaryota; kingdom Metazoa; phylum Chordata; class Mammalia; order Primates; family Cebidae; genus Saguinus; species Saguinus midas. The sequence continues at coordinate 35,388,042 of CM038413.1, read as the reverse complement.
AACTGGTGTGAGATGGTATCTCAATGTGGTTTTGATTTGCATCTCTCTAATGACCAATGATGATGAGCACTTTTTCATATGTTTGTTGGCCTCATGTATGTCTTCTTTTGTAAAGTTTCTGTTCATATCCTTTGCCCATTTTTGAATGGGCTTGTTTATTTTTCCTGTAAATCTGTTTGAGTTCTTTGTAAATTCTGGATATCAGCCCTTTGTCAGATGTGTAAACTGCAAAGATTTTTTCCCATTCTGATGGTTGCCGATTCACTCTAGTGACTGTTTCTTTTGCCGTGCAGAAGCTGTGGAGTTTGATTAGGTCCCATTTGTCTATTTTGGCTTTTGTTGCCAATGCTTTTGGTGTTTTGTTCATGAAGTCCTTGCCTACTCCTATGTCCTGAATGGTTTTGCCTAGATTTTCTTCTAGGGTTTTTATGGTGTCAGGTCTTACGTTTAAGTCTTTAATCCATCTGGAGTTAATTTTAGTGTCAGGAAGGGGTCCAGTTTCTGCTTTCTGCACATGGCTAGCCAGTTTTCCCAACACCATTTATTAAATAACGGTCAGCCTACCCCGATCTCAAAGAAAAAATAAACAATTGACCCACTATACAGCCTCTAGGATAAGCCCCCTGCATAATTCTCGACTTAATCGAATAGTATTCTATGAAAGCCTTAATTCTAATCTGGTATGGGTTTTGACAAACAGCTGGTCAATGCACGGGTAGAATAACTGTAGCCTGATTAAAACCAACGAAACAAGGAACCCTGGATGAATATCCTGAAAAAAAGCCAGCTCTCCACATGAATTTTACAAGGTACATATTTCCTTAGAAACGACTAATCATACCACCCTTTGAGGGGTAGGGATTTCCGGTGGGGTCCCGTGGGGAGAATTCTGAGCATGAGCAGGGGATTTGCACTAAATCAGGCGATTGAAAAGAACAAAGATGCACTGTTGTTCCAAGACTGGGAAAACCCGGTATACCTTATTTCTACAACTATGCTCCCGGCTGAAATTTGCGTAGATACGGGAGGGATGTTCTCTGATGTAGCCCATTACCCCGTAAATTTTATTCTGGAGTAAATCTGTCTACCCCTGAAAAAGTAGTTCTTGAAAACTTGGTAGTGGTCAACGAATTCTAAGGGTTGATTGATTCCTGATAAGGGCTTTTGCACCGTCCTCGTGTTTAGTTCTGTCTACTAAAGTGACTCGCTCTGCCAATGCCTCAGAATTCCATGCTACATTAGGACAGCCTTTTCCGATACGATTGCCTGATATTTTTGCATCCCAAAAATTTTTTTTGCCTAGTGCCTTTGAATCCTGAACAAGAAATCGACAGTGTCTTTCCTTCCCCAGGAAATTCTTTTTTCTTTTTTCCGGTGAGTGACCCCATAAGCTCCATTAAACTTTCTGTTTTTATGACTGCCTATTGATAAAATTTAACTTTTCACTTGGTATTGAACTATATTTAATTTTTTTTTTAATTTTTTTTTTTTAATTTTTATTGCATTATAGGTTTGGGGTACATGTGCAGAATGTGCAAGATAGTTGCATAGGTACACATATGGCAGTGTGCTTTGCTGCCTTCCTCCCTTCACCCACACTTGGTATTCATCCACAGGTCATCCCCCAGATCCCCCTAATGTCCCTCCCCATTCCCCCAACAGTCCCCAGTGTATAGTAGACCGCCTCTCTGTGTCCATGTGTTCTCATTTTTCTCACCCACCTATGAGTGAGTATATGCGGTATTTCTTTTCTGTTCTTGTGTCAGTTTGCTGAGAATGATGTTCTCCAGATTCATCCATGTCCTACAAAGGACACAAACTCATCATTTTTGATTGCTGCATAATATTCCATGGTGTATATGTGCCACATTTTCCCAGTCCAGTCTATCATCGATGGGCATTTGGGTTGGTTCCAGGTCTTTGCTATTGTAAACAGTGCTGCAATGAACATTCGTGTGCATGTGTCCTTATAGTAGAACGATTTATAGTCCTTTGGATAGATACCCAGTAATGGGATTGCTGGGTCAAATGGAATTTCTATTTCTAGGTCCCTGAGGAATCGCCACACTGTCTTCCACAATGGTTGAACTAATTTACACTCCCACCAACAGTGTAAGAGTGTTCCTATTTCTCCACATCCTCTCCAGCATCTGCTGTCTCCAGATTTTTAATGATCGCCATTCTAACTGGTGTGAGATGGTATCTCAATGTGGTTTTGATTTGCATCTCTCTAATGACCAATGATGATGAGCACTTTTTCATATGTTTGTTGGCCTCATGTATGTCTTCTTTTGTAAAGTTTTTGTTCATATCCTTTGCCCATTTTTGAATGGGCTTGTTTGGTTTTTCCTGTAAATCTGTTTGAGTTCTTTGTAAATTCTGGATATCAGCCCTTTGTCAGATGTGTAAACTGCAAAGATTTTTTCCCATTCTGATGGTTGCCGATTCACTCTAGTGACTGTCTCTTTTGCCGTGCAGAAGCTGTGGAGTTTGATTAGGTCCCATTTGTCTATTTTGGCTTTTGTTGCCAATGCTTTTGGTGTTTTGGTCATGAAGTCCTTGCCTACTCCTATGTCCTGAATGGTTTTGCCTAGATTTTCTTCTAGGGTTTTTATGGTGTCAGGTCTTATGTTTAAGTCTTTAATCCATCTGGAGTTAATTTTAGTGTCAGGAAGGGGTCCAGTTTCTGCTTTCTACACATGGCTAGCCAGTTTTCCCAACACCATTTATTAAATAGGGAATCCTTTCCCCATTGCCTGTTTTTGTCTGGTTTATCAAAGATAATATGGTTGTAGATATGTTGTGTTGCCTCCGATGCTTCTGTTCTGTTCCATTGGTCTATATCTCTGTTTTGGTACCAGTACCATGCTGTTTTGATTACTGTAGCCTTGTAGTATAGTTTGAAGTCTGGTAGCGTGATGCCTCCGCTGTGTTCTTTTGCTTAGAATTGACTTGGCTATGCGGGCTCTTTTTGGTTCCATATGAAATTCATGGTGGTTTTCCAGTTCTGTGAAGAAATTCAATGGTAGTTTGATGGGGATAGCATTGATTGTGTAAATTACTTTGGGCAGTATAGCCATTTTCACGATATTGATTCTTCCTAACCACGAACATGGAATGTTTCTCCATCTGTTTGTGTCCTCTCTTATTTCGTTGAGCAGTTGTTTGTAGTTTTCCTTAAAGAGGTCCCTTACATTCCTAGTGAGTTGTATTCCTAGGTATTTTATTTTCTTTGTAGCAATTGTGAATGGCAGTTCGTTCTTGATTTGGTTCTCTTTAAGTCTGTTATTGGTGTATAGGAATGCTTGTGATTTTTGAACATTGATTTTATATCCTGAGACTTTGCTGAAGTTGCTTATCAGTTTCAGGAGCTTTTGGGCTGAGGTGATGGGGTCTTCTAGGTATACTATCATGTCGTCTGCAAATAGAGACAATTTGGCTTCCACCTTTCCTATTTGAATACCCTTTATTTCTTTTTCTTGCCTGATTGCTCTGGCTAGAACTTCCAGTACTATGTTGAATAGAAGTGGTGAGAGAGGGCATCCTTGTCTAGTGCCGGATTTCAAAGGGAATGCTTCCAGTTTTTGCCCATTCAGTATGATATTGGCTGTTGGTTTGTCATAAATAGCTTTTATTACTTTGAGATATGTTCCATCAATACCAAGTTTATTGAGGGTTTTAGCATAAAGGGCTGTTGAATTTTGTCAAATGCCTTCTCTGCATCAATTGAGATAATCATGTGGTTTTGTTTTGCTTCTGTTTATGTGGTGAATTACATTTATAGACTTGCGTATGTTGAACCAGCCTTGCATCCCAGGATGAATCCTACTTGATCATGATGGATAAGTTTTTAATGTGCTGTTGCAATCGGTTTGCCAGTATTTTATTGAAGATTTTTGCATCTATGTTCATCATGGATATTGGCCTGAAGTTTTATTTTCTTTGTAGCAATTGTGAATGGCAGTTCGTTCTTGATTTGGTTCTCTTTAAGTCTGTTATTGGTGTATAGGAATGCTTGTGATTTTTGAACATTGATTTTATATCCTGAGACTTTGCTGAAGTTGCTTATCAGTTGCAGGAGCTTTTGGGCTGAGGTGATGGGGTCTTCTAGGTATACTATCATGTCGTCTGCAAATAGAGACAATTTGGCTTCCACCTTTCCTATTTGAATACCCTTTATTTCTTTTTCTTGCCTGATTGCTCTGGCTAGAACTTCCAGTACTATGTTGAATAGAAGTGGTGAGAGAGGGCATCCTTGTCTAGTGCCGGATTTCAAAGGGAATGCTTCCAGTTTTTGCCCATTCAGTATGATATTGGCTGTTGGTTTGTCATAAATAGCTTTTATTACTTTGAGATATGTTCCATCAATACCAAGTTTATTGAGGGTTTTAGCATAAAGGGCTGTTGAATTTTGTCAAATGCCTTCTCTGCATCAATTGAGATAATCATGTGGTTTTGTTTTTGCTTCTGTTTATGTGGTGAATTACATTTATAGACTTGCGTATGTTGAACCAGCCTTGCATCCCAGGATGAATCCTACTTGATCATGATGGATAAGTTTTTTAATGTGCTGTTGCAATCGGTTTGCCAGTATTTTATTGAAGATTTTTGCATCTATGTTCATCATGGATATTGGCCTGAAGTTTTCTTTTCTTGTTGAGTCTCTGCCAGGTTTTGGTATCAGGATGATGTTGGTCTCATAAAATGATTTGGGAAGGGTTCCTCTTTTGGATTATTTGGAATAGTTTCAGAAGGAATGGTACCAGATCCTCTTTGTGTGTCTGGTAGAATTCAGCTGTGAACCCATCTGGACCTGGGCTTTTTTGTGTGGTAGGCTCTTAATTGCTGCCTCAACTTCAGACCTTGTTATTGGTCTATTCATAGTTTCGGCTTCCTCCTGGTTTAGGCTTGGGAGGACACAGGCGTCCAGGAATTTATCCATTTCTTCCTGATTTACTAGTTTATGTGCATAGAGTTGTTTGTAGTATTCTCTGATGATGGTTTGAATTTCTGTGGAATCTGTGGTGATTTCCCTTTATCGTTTTTATTGCATCTATTTGGTTGTTCTCTCTTTTTTTTTATCAGTCTGGCTAGTGGTCTGTCTATTTTGTTGATCTTTTGAAAAACCAGCTCTTAGATTTATTGATTTTTGAAGGGTTTTTCTTGTCTCTATCTCCTTCAGTTCTGCTCTGATCTTAGTTATTTCTTGTCTTGGCTAGGTTTTGAGCTTTTTGATCTTGCTCCTCTAGCTCTTTCAATTTTGATGATAGGGTGTCAATTTTGGATCTCTCCACTCTTCTCATGTGGGCACTTATTGCTATATATTTTCCTCTACAGACTGCTTTAAATGTGTCCCAGAGATTCTGGTACATTTTGTCTTCATTCTCGTTGGTTTCAAAGAACTTATTTATTTCTGCCTTCATTTCATTGTTTATCCAATCAACATTCAAGAGCCAGTTGTTCAGTTTCCATGAAGCTGTGCGGTTCTGAGTTATTTTCTGAATTCTGAGTTTCAACTTGATTGCACTATGGTCTGAGAGACTGTTTGTTATGATTTCAGTTGTTTTGCATTTGCTGAGGAGTGCTTTACTTCCAATTAGGTGGTTAATTTTGGAGTAGGTGTGATGTGGTGCTGAGAAGAATGTATATTCTCTGGATTTGGGGTGAAGAGTTCTGTAAATGTCTATCAGGTTTGCTTGTTCCAGGTCAGAGTTCAAGTCCTGGATATCCTTGTTAATTTTCTGCCTGGTTGATCTGTCTGCTATTGACAGTGGAGTGTTAAAGTCTCCCACTATTATTTTGTGTGAGTCTAAGTTTCTTTGTAAGTCATTAAGAACTTGCCTTACATATCTGGGTGCTCCTACATTGGGTCCATATATATTTAGAATCGTTATCTTTTCTTGTTGTATCGATCCTTTTGCCATTATGTAATGACCTTCTTTGTCCCTTTTGATCTTTGTTACTTTAAAGTCCATTTTATCAGAGATGAGAATTGCAACTCCTGCTTTGTTTGCTCTCCATTTTCTTGGTAAATCTTCCTCCATCCCTTTATTTTGAGCCTTTGTGTATCTTCGCCTGTGAGGTGGGTTTTCTGGATACAGCACACCGATGGGTTTTGGTTTTTTATCCAATTTGCCAGTCTGTCTCTTTTGATTGGTGCATTTAGCCCATTTACATTCAGGGTTAATATTGTTATGTGTGAATTTGATACTGCCATTTTGATGCTAGCTGGCTGTTTTGCCCGTTGGTTCATATACATTTTTCATTTTGTTGATGGTCTTTAGCATTTGGTATGCTTTTTGGATGGCTGGAACTGGTTGTTTCTTTCTATGTGTAGTGCCTCTTTCAGGAGCTCTTGTAAAGCAGGCCTAGTGGTGACAAAATCTCTGAGTACTTGCTTGTTCGTGAAGGATTTTATTTTTCCTTCACTTATGAAGCTCAGTTTCGCTGGATATGAAATTCTGGGTTGAAAGTTCTTTCTTTAAGGATGTTGAATATTGGCCCCCACTCTCTTCTGGCTTGTAGAGTCTCTGCCGAGAGATCTGCTGTGAGTCTGATGGGCTTCCCTTTGTGGGTGACCTGACCTTTCTCTCTGGCTGCCCTTATTATTTTCTCCTTCCTTTCAACCCTGGTGAATCTGACGAGTATGTGCCTTGGGGTTGCTCTTCTTGCGGAGTATCTTTGTGATGTTCTCTGTATTTCCTGGAGTTGAGTATTGACCTGTCTTGCTAGGTTGGGGAAATTTTCCTGGGTAATATCCTGAAGAGTGTTTTCCAGCTTGGATTCATTCTCTTCACATTCTGGTACACCTATCAAACGTAGGTTGGGTCTCTTCACATAGTCCCACATTTCTTGGAGATTTTGTTCATTCCTTTTGTGCTTTTTTCTTTAATCTTGGTTTCTCATTTTATTTCATTGAGTTGATCTTCAACTTCTGATATTCTTTCTTCTGCTTGGTCAATTCGGCTGTTGAAACTTGTGCATGCTTCAAGTTCTCGTGTTGTGTTTTTCAGCTCCTTCAATTCATTCATATTCCTCTAAGTTGTCCATTCTTGTTATCAATTCCTCGAATCTTTTTCAAATCTTTTTCAAGGTTCTTAGTTTCTTTGCACTGGTTTAGAACATGTTCCTTTAGCTCACTGAAGTTTCTCATTATCCACTTTCTGAAGTCTGATTCCGTCATTTCATCACATTCATTCTCCATCCAGCTTTGTTCCCTTGCTGGTGAGGAGTTTTGGTCCTTTTTTGGAGGTGAGGTGCTTTGGTTTCAGGTGTTTTCCTTCTTTTTGCGCTGGTTTCTTCCCATCTTTATGGATTTATCCGCCTCTCGTCTTAGTAGTCGCTGATTTTTCAATTGGGTCTCTGTGTGGACACTGAGATTGTTGATGATGAAGTATTTCTGTTAATTAGTTTTCCCTCTAATGGTCTATCCTCTCTGCTGTATGAGTGCTGAGGTCCACTCCAGGCCCTGTTTGTCTGGGGTGTACCTGCAGCAGCTGCGGAACAGTGAGGGATGATAACAGTTTCTTTTTCTGCTGCCCTTGTTCCAGAATGATGCCAGCCAAATGTCAGTCTGATTAGTCCTTTTCTGGGGTGACTCCTTGGATATACAGGGGTCAGGGAGCTGCTTGAGGAGACAGTCTGTGCTTTATAGGAGCTCCAGTGCTGAGCTGTGATCTCCGTTGTTCATTCAGTGTTGTTGGGAGGTTGTTTATGTCTGCTGCAATAGAACTTATAAAACACCACCCTTTTTTTTTCACCCTTAGATGCTCTGTCTCAGGGAGTTGGGGCTTTCTTTATGAGTATCTGTTGCACTGTCCTACTCCACTAGGCGGCAGTCTATTCACTATTTGCCTGCTGTGGCTCTGACCTGCTAGCGTGGGTCCGCCCTGTTGCTGCCTGGTGGAGTCTCTCTGTTATGGCAGGTTGCCTCGGCAACGGCAGGCTGCATCAGACCTGGGCAGTACTTCAGTGGGGGTGCACTGCATCATCAATGGTGGACGCCCTCCTCACCGGGCTGCACCATCCTAGGCAGCAAAACTCTCAGCCCCAAGCACCTCCAGTCGCCGCCCTGCTTGTCCCCGTGAGTTTGGGACCCACCGAGCCCGATCACCCAGCTCCCTGCCTCAGAGTCCGTCCTCTCTCTCTCTCTCTTCCTCTCCCCAAGCTGAAAGGTTGACTCTCTCACTGGCGCCCCAGGAGCCTGCCAATAGGGCACTGGGATCCGTGCGATCTCCCGTGCTGCTGCCCACTACCCCGGCTCAGATCACGTTTCCCAGGAAACTCCTGGTCTGGCTCATTGTCCAAGTCCCGTTCAATCAGATGGACATGCCAATCTGCCCTTCCAAATCTCAGATTGCCAGTTTAACAGGTCACCCAGACCAGTGAGGTCTGCGCCAGGTCCCGCTGTGGCACCGGCCGAAGAGGCGGCGGGAGCCGGCTGCGTTAGCTGGCTGCACTAGGGTCCAGTGTCTCTCCCACACCTGGGACTTTCAACACTCTGTGGGCATAAAAGGTCCATCCGAGAATGCGGCTAGGACTCACCCTCTGCGCCTTCACCGAGAGCTGCAATCCTGAGTCGCCTCTACAATGCCATCTTGCCTCTCCCCGAAAAGGGAAACTCTATCTCTAATAAAAATACAAAAGATTGACTGGGCGTCATGGTGCATGCCTTTAATCCCAGCTCCTTTGGAGCCTGAGGCAGGAGAATTGATTGAACATGGGTGGTGGAGGTTGCAGTGAGTCGAGATTGAGCCACTGCACTTCAGCCTGGGTGAAAGAGTGAGACTCCATCTCACAAAGTAAAACACAACAAAATAAAGTAAAAAAAATTAACTAAATAGAGATCAAACTAAAAATGATGTATGGGAGAATCAGGACAGAAGATATGGAAGATATGTGTGTCGATTGGAGAAACAAGTAAGAATGTTACATCTTCATCCTTCAGTTGGGTGTTTTAATCAGAAAAGAAAATCAATATTTTTAAAAATCACTTATTTAGAAATATGGATATGAATATCCAAAGAGGTAACTAACTAGTTTAAAATGGTTATCTTTGGGAAAAAGGAAAGGAGGATGAAAGAGAGAACTCCATTTGCACAATTGACATTTTAGAACCATTTGATGTTTATTTTTTAATTCTACTTCTGTGTAACAGATTACCATTTGACCTTTAACAATTGTGGAACATTTTGATTTAAAAAAAAATAAAAGTTAAATTATTTAATAAGAAAGAAATTAAGAATAAATAAATAGACTTTAATTATTCACTGGTGAATTTCTTTATCTTGTTATTCATTTTCTTAAACCTCAATCACAATTGTTTTAATGTCTGTTTTATATAATTTCAATATCTGGATTTCCTGTTTTATTGTCTGTTGTTTCTCTTTATTTTTTCTTAGTTTGATTCTTTTTCCAGACATGCTTGCTGATATTTAATTAAATGCCACATTATACTAAAAAAAATTATAGTGTCTATGCATTTGTTCTCTTTCCTCAGAGAGATTTAACTTTTCATCCAGCAGGCATTTAGGATACATAAAGATCATTTTTGGCTAATCAGTTATTGAGATAATTTAAGTCTGAACTTGATTCTCCAAAGGCTTTGGTTTGCCCTTAATTTTAATGCATGTAGTATTTCAATGGAATACTTCAACGGAAACCCTGGGGTTTTTATCAGTGCCCCTCCTCCCAGGGAGCTTATAGACTCCAATTTCCCAAGAATTCTCTTTCACCTTTTAGCCTCTTACCTGCTGCTTGATTCCTTCCTCCCTTTCTTTTTCTTCCTTCCTTTCCCTTCCTCCCTCCCTTCCTTCCTTCCTTCCTTCCTTCCTTCCTTCCTTCCTTCTTTCTCTCTCTCTCTCTCTCTCTTTCTTTCTCTTTCTTTATTTTGTCTTTCTTCTTTCTTTTGGTCTCTCTTTTTCTTTCTTCTGCTCCTTCCTTCTTTCTCCTTCCTTCCTGCCTTTCTCCCTCCTTCCCTCCCTCCCTTCCCTTCCCTTCTCTTTTTCTTTCTTTCCTTCCTTCCTCCTTCTCCTTTCTTTCTTTCATTCTCTCTCTGTCTCTTTGTCTCTCTCTTTTTATATCTTTCACCATGTGCAGTTTGAATAAGGTGAATGAATGCCTTTAAGGGGACAATGGAGAAGCATGATGCCTTCATTTTTCCAAGGTTTTCTTTTCCTTCTATGTCTGTGATACTCTGAAGATCTCTAAGATGTTGCTTTCTATTGGCATCATGGTCCAATGCTACTTGGAAATTAGCTGACATTTAAAAGGAAAGCCAGTAGAGAAAGTCAGGGTCATTCACACAAATGCCTTTCCCTCCTCTCTGGTTTCCTGGGCCTATTCTTGAAGTTATAACTTTGATTCCAGTTTTGTGCTTGGGTAATACATGTTTTTAAGAATTGTTTTTCAGATAAACAAAACAGCCATGTACATTCTGACCTATTTCATTAGAAAAATAGCTTTCTCTCACTGT